>CAUYQV010073580.1:0-27650 GCA_963574575.1 Galagoides demidoff | reverse complement strand
CTTTCTGGGTTTGTGATTAAGAGTCTGACAGGGCCCTAAATTCTCAGCTCTGAAATACTGTTGTATAGAGGGTTAAAGCTAAGCTTTTTATCTTCTTGGTCCATACAACTGTAAATTGTGAGTCATAGCCTGAGGCCCACTATGTTTTTGTTTGCAAAAGACTCTTTCTAGCAAGGATTTATGTCTAAGCACCTCAGGCACAGAAAACTTTACCTTTTAGCTTTTGTCCTCACTTCTGCCCACAGGCAGAGTCACAGGTTACAGATTTGCTAATTCTGCAATGATTTCTCATTTCCCAGTCCAATCTCTCATTGCTTTGGCCAACTTTATAAGAAAATGGATGGATTTTGCAGAAGTTTATTCATTAGAAGGATTCTTTTCTTACTGAAATTTTAGTTGCTCTAGTTTTTTTTGTTGCTTCTGAAGCTCTCCAATTCATTTGAACTACAATATTTGGAAGTTTTCTATGTTATATATTCAGCTGCCATAACCTACTGCCGTTTAATCAGATGTAGATGTGAATGACATTAATATAGCTCATTTTCTTATTATTTTTTTCTGATATACTTGGTAATTTTATTGAATGTTAATAATATAATAGTAAAAAGAAAAACAAAAAAATTTGAGGCCATCAATATTATCTTCCACAGGAGAGTTACTTTTACTTCCGACAAACAGAACAAGTGCAAATTTGCCTCAGCACGTGTTGAGTGATTTGAAACATAAGTTCTCTTTGAGACCAAATTTTTTCCCAGTTTATACTTACTCTAAGTAAATAACTTTTATGGATTTGAAGGAGAACTTGCTTTTTCTCTGAGCTCTGATATATACTTTTTAATATTGCTACTATAAATCCATCCAAGCTCTAAGTCTTTAGTCACCAAATTTTACTATTGAGTTTCCTAGCCTGTCAGATAGAAATTAGCAAATACCACAAGGGCTAAAACAACAATGACTATTTAATTTCTTTCTTTGAATTTGTTTTTTCCTGGTAACTTTGTCCCTCAAATCCCTGTGGCCTCTTAGCTCTTAAACACCTTCCTTCATTTTTTTAAAAATTACGTTTTGTCCTTTTTTTCTTACTGTGTTCAGTTGAATAATTTATCAACTCTGTTGTAGCCAAAAGTGAAACACACCCTTTTTTCCTACATAAGCACTTTTTTCAAGCCAATACCTGCACCTTAATGGAATCTGTTAAGATACTGAGTAAAGTTAACTTGGCCTCTTATATCTGTTCATAATATATTTCTTCCATGTTGGAAAAGCTAACTGACCACATAGATGATCTGACTAATAACCAAGTTTCTTGCTTTATATATGATTACTCTAAGTACAAATTATCAATCAACAGGCATGACCACATGATAAATCTTATCACTTGGAATTATACTACTTTTAAAATCTTTAAATCCAATCACTAGAGTTTTCCCTTATAAATGCAATTTGTTCACATCCTTAATCTTGTCTAAGAATTTCAAAAGGTTTCTTAATTCTCCTTACAAGCATCTAACTTTTTTCCAAGTTTAGCTCCTGTAATCATAAACCTGTACAACATGGTATTAATTTTAAGAAAAATGACTCCATAATAATTATGATGTCCTAACATGAATAAATTCCACTAATTTCTCTCTCTGTCAAGAATGTAGAATATTTAATAAGAAAACCACATCATCATGCTGCTTGTTTTTATATATTTGCCATGTTTGACATTTGTAGCTCCATAAAACTTGTGGTTATATTTTTCAAATTTTTATTATTAATGTATAATAGTTGTACAGGTGGTATATGTGATGATATCTTGATATATAGGAAGAATGTATAACGATCAAATCAGAGTAATTGAAATTTCTATCACCTTAAATATTTTTTTTCTTTGTGCTGAAAACATTCCAGTTCTTCTCTTCTGCATTTTTGACGTATACAATAGATTATTATTAACTAATATCTCCCTAGTGCGTTCTCAAATACTGGAACTATTCCTTCCAGCTAACTATTTTTGTACCCAATAGCAAATGCTCAACATAGCTGATCCCTAGGGAAATTCAAATCAAAACTATCATGTGATATCATCTTATCCCAGTTAAAATGGTTATTATCAAAAAGACAACAAATAGCCCATTCTGGCAAGAATGCAGAGGAAGAGAGTGCTCATAACTATTGATGGGGATGTAAAGTAGTACAGCCATTGTGGAACAGTGTGACAGTTACTCAAAAAATTAAAAACAGAACTACCATATGATCCAGCAATCCGACTCTGAGATACACACCCAAGAGATGAGTATACCAAAAAGACATTTACATTCCTGTGTTTACTGCAGTACTATCCATGATAGCCAAGACAGGAATCAGCCTAAGTGTCCGTCCATGAATGAATGGATAAGGAAAATGTGGTAGACACAAAATTCACTATTACTCAGATATAAAAAATATGAAATCCTGTCGTTCACAGCAACATGGAGGTCATTATGTTAAGCGAAATAAGCCATTCATGGAAAGGCAAATATTTCATATTCTTCCTCATAAGCATGAGCAAAAAAAAGTGAATCTTATGGAAGTATATAATAGATAGGCAAAGGCTAGGAAGGGCGGGGAGATTGAGGGAATGATGAGAAATATGTTTACATTTTACACAAAGTTACCTGGATGCCATAAGCCAGTTCAAGTCCTAAGAGTATAGTGATTATGAAGAATTGTACATGTTGTGTGGGCTGGAAAGGTGAAACAGTTTCAACTGTCTTTGTGCTATAAAATATAAATAAATTCAGGCACCACAATAAATAATAACAGGTAACACTGAGAAAAAATTGGTCCGGTTTTAACTAACGAAGTGTAGAATTAATGTAGGGATTAATAAACTAAGTTGGCGAGAAGGGATAAAAGAAACTGGTAGATATTCTGAAATATTAAAATATGATCTTGGAATCTTAAAAGAAAGTCAAAGAGTTATATATTTGGAGTGACCCGATAGCATTTATGGTGCATTAATTATCTTCATGCCAGTGTTTAGAAGTCTGTAATATTGAGAGAACAAATTTGTCCATTTTTCTGTTTCTGAATCCAACACAATGCTCCAGTTCTGTGCCATACTTAACTTATTGTATTAAACTAAAAATGCTTTCAACTATATTGAAATGATAAAATCTACAACTTTATTTTCAAGCTGAGGTTCACAAAAATTGCATCACATGATTTGTCTTGCATCATTACAAATAACTGAGATGAGTAAATATATAAACTGAAAGAATATTTGAATAAAATGTAACTGCTTCATATTACTCAAGTATATAAATTATGTTTTCATACTGAAAAAATACACACATATCTTTCTTTGCTAAGGAAAAAAAAGATGATGTCTTTAATTAAATAGGTGGCTAACCAACTTCATTAAAGGAATATTAGCTATCTAAGAAGGAGGTGTGAAGAGTAATATCACATGTATTTAGGGATCAATCTTGCTTGTGTGCTATAGAAAATGTGATGTGAGTAATCATGGAAAGTTTTTTAGTTGTCTTTATCATAAAGAAAAACAATTGATTATTTTAATATAAACAGTGTCCTCATTACAAACAGAAATTTGAAAATTTGGGATAAGATTCTCTTTATGTAGTTTATTATATTATATGATATTACAGTTTATTTTATGCATCAGGAACATTTAATCTCATAGTATCTCATTATTCCTTATCTGTGAAATGGATAAAGTGGTATCCATGATTATGAGAATTAAATTTGATAATATGTGGTATTTGTAGTATAATACTTGTCATGTATCAGATAAATTAGGAAACATTAGGGAGAGATGATTCAAAAAGTATTAAATGCATGATGATCGTTAACAAGTACACTTAACCTTGATTTAAGAATTACTTAAGGACATTTTGAAGGAGAAAATTGATGTGTCCAGAGTCAATGACATCTCCTTAGATGTTATTTTTTAGAACAATGTATGGTATTTAAAAAAAGTGCAGTTGTGGGAAGGCCAGGAGAACAATTCTCTAAACTTGGACCTATCTCTTCTGTTGTGTGATTACATATTCACTATACTGTATCATTTCCTTTATTAGTTAAACAAACAAGTTTTGAGAATATAAAAAAGAAGAGAGCTGTATGTAAATATTTTTATAAAAAACAAAATACTTCCCTTTTACTTTGTTCCACTTAGCCAAAGGAAATGAAAAGAAAAATTAAGGAAATAATTGATTACATGACCTGACAAAAATGTGCTGAATCCATCTCATTTTGGCATAATATTAATATTTCTATTATTTGAAGATATATTTGCTCCTAACAGCAAGTGTATTTATAGTTTCCCCTTATCCATACAGGACACACTCTAAGACCTCTAGTGAATGCCTAAAACTGAAGACAGTACCAAATTCCACATAGAGTAGGATTCTTTTCTCTACATAAATCCTTATGATGAAGTTCACTTTATAAATTAGGTGTACTAAGAGATTAACAACAACTAATCATAAAATAGAACCTTATAACAATATACTGTAATTAAAACTACATGAATGTGGCTGGTCTCTCTGTCTCGCAAACATCCACATGTACTCATCCACATGTATTTTTAATCTGTGATGAAATCATGAGAGCAAATCTATGAATAAGGAAAGACTATCGTAATACAAAATGGCATGCCAACATTGATTGACCTTGTACACATAATGTGCTCACAATCTTCAACGATCTGCTTTCTGGAGGGGTGGGAGGTGGGGGGAGATTTATAGTATTAGCCAGATTCTGTGGTGCGAACTCTTCCACCATGGCCAATTTCTAGGTACCAGTGGATGTCAAACAGAATGTAAGTGTTATGGAAATTTAAAAAATGATGCTCATGAAGTCACACCAGCTGGCTCCAGCACTGCTTTGCTGTATGCATTGTGCCGAAATATCCAGCAGTCTCTACTAATATTGTTTCAACTCTTCTCTCTTTCAGTGCTTTTGACAACTACCTTAAACCTCAATGTGTAGTTTATAGTTTAATAATTCTTTGACAATGTAAATTTCCCCCAAATCACCTCAAGGTTATAAAAAAAAATTCCCTTATGGAAAAAAAATTGAGGCCTTCCTGTTCTGAGCATATCATTAAAAGTCAGCTGTAGTTAAGTTACAGAGTTTGCAAGTTATACCTAAAATTAATAATTTAGTTAAATCTGGTCAGAGGCATAATCATTTGGCATAATCTTTTACAAAACCAACATAAAACAAAAAAAAAAAATGCTTCAACATTTTTCCTTAACTTTACTGTCTCATGGCTTAGAACAGAATAAAGTAGAGAAAGATGATGCACTTAATTAAAAAATCTTATATAAGAAGAGTTTTTAGCATATCACACCAAAATAGAGATGAATTTGAAGCATAACATGTTTGAGATTGCCTATCTAGTCCAGTTTCTCTGTTGTTCATAGAGGCTTCCAGGAACATGCCATGAATAGCTTTTGCTTTTTGCCGTAATATTTGCTTTGATATTGCAACTTCCTAATTTGAATGTACAAAGCTGCTAGAACAGGAGGCCGATCTCAAAGGGTGAGCTCGAGGGCGCCTGAGAATTGGTAACAGAAGGAGTTCAGTTTTGTGCTAGAATTTCGTATTTTGGCACAAAAATACAGTTTGTTTCTCTGGCCCTTTACTAGCTTGTAGTTTTAATGTTTAATATTACTTTTTTTTAAGTGGCACATTGGGCAAACCATGACGCAGACTTTCTGTTCTCTGATAATGAAAACCTCTTTCTAAGAGATCGAAGTTTCCCAAGTAACTCAGAAGACTGACCAAGAAACCAAGCAGCTATGTGACTTTGGGCAGAAGGTCTTGCCTCACGTGTCAACATTGACTTTATAGTCTGATCCTGCTTCCTAAAGGAGGCTCTTACTATTTTTAATTAATTTTTATAATCTGTTAATGTTACATGACTGAATAGGACAGTTTTATTCTAAAATTATTTCCTAATCAATCAGAAACAAGCACATAATTTCAACATATAAGCATTGTAAATCTTACTCTTCAAACTTGGTTGAGTAATAAATATTGGTATGGGTGTTCTTTAGCTCAAATTTTAATTGACTTTGAATTCTTACTAGGTTTTTAGAACAGAAACTTCTGAAAATTGAGTTAGTCTCATTTGCTGAAAATTGGAGCAGATTTATTAACTGCTGTAACAAGTGTCACTGTACTTCACATTGATCTAACCAGAGCAGATTCCTTGAAGTCTGATGGTTATATATATATATTTGGTCTCACACGATGTAAGAATAACAAAAGTATCCTCAAACTTGTCCCTGGGAGTTATATCTGTTGATATTTACATATTAGGCATTAGAACTAAGAAATCTTTTAAATAGTTACATAATGTATTTTAAAATGATAATAATGGGCGGTGCCTCTTGCTCAAAGGAGTAAGGTGCCAGCCCCATATGCCAGAGGTGTTGGGTTCAAACCCAGCCCCAGCCAAAAACTGAAAAAAAAAAAAAGACAATAAAAGTCTAACCCAGGAATGAAATAACAAGCTGTGGTATATGTATACCGTGGGATACGATTCAGCCATTAAAAAAAGATAGTGATTTTACATCTTTTGTATTAACATGGATGGAAGTAGAACATATAATTCTTAGTAAAGCATCAAAAGAATGGCGAAGCAAGAATCCTATGTACTCAGTTCTGATATGGGGACAATTAATGACCTAGTACATGGTGGGGGCTGGGGGAGAGGAGAGAGAGGGAAGGAGGGAGGGGGGTGGGGGTTGTGATGTGATGTGTGACATGCCTTCTAGGGGAGGGGCACAATTATAAGAGGGACTCTACCTAACAAATACAATCAATGCAACCTGGTTCTTTGTACCCTCAATGAGTCCCCAACATTTAAAAAAAGGATAATAAAAATCTCATTACACATTAACATATTTCTTTGAAAAACTAAGTATCTTTCACACAAAAAAAAAAAAAAATTTAGAATCCCAATCTGATGTCTGACTTCAGAGAAGACAACTGGATTCTCAAATATGTTTCGACATTTAATCTTTTGGAATCTTATAGATTGTGTGGTTTTCCAAGGATGCCATACTTGTGAAAAAGTGAGAGAAAAAGAACAAAGAAAACCTTAATGTTGTGGAAAAGTCTTTAACCTCAAAGACCCTTGGAAAATAGTTCAGGAAAACTTAGGGACCTCAGTGACATGATCTGAAATATACTGACTTGGGCAGCAGAAAACCCCAGAGAGGTAGTTGGGGTTGCTCTGGGTGCTCTGGGGGTTGTGAGAGATCAGACTTGTACCTGACACTTCCCTTTATTCATTATGAAAGCAGCCGTCTCCCAGAGAAGCACAGTCATCCTTGTGAAACTTCACACCTCCCCCCACATGGCTTTACTGTCAAGGCTTCTTCCTTGAAATAAATCCATGTCGATTCCAAGCAGAAGGACTTAGATGCCTCCACACTTATAGAGCAGTGTTGTATCACTGACATCATTCATTTCTTTGAGCTTGACTGGTTTGCCAAACTCGACAGCGAGTCATCACGGAGCATTCACAGTCAGTACTGTTACCTACACCGTGACAGAGAAATTTAAGGATAGTTTAGAAGGAACACTTAAAGAAAAGTGTGAGGATTTGATGCGAAGATTAAATGGCTTCCACTGAGATTTGAATAGGCGGTTTTACTAAAAATAATTATTCACAGTGAAATTGTAAAAGATGTTATAGTACTTATCTTTAAAAAGTGTGGGATGAATACAAAAGGTGTCGCCCTGAGATATCCAGTTTGGAATTTAAAGCAGATGCTGTAAAAACATTCTGGGGAAACTTCAGACCCATGAAAAAATAACCCAGGCCACCAAGATCAATCTCATACCAATAGTTGGGGAAAGGGCATGATTTTTTGTAGATGTGTTTATTCCAGTAATTTTATTCAAAATTGGGGAAATGAATTAAATTAATCCTAAAGTGATAAATGTGTTTCAAGCTATCATAGTCTCAGTTCTTAAGTAGAAGTGAGAATTCAGAAATAATCAGAAGCAAATGATACATAATTCCTCATCCCAATCATTTCTGACAATAATAGTCTCAAAGCAACTTCTTTGAGTGATTGTCATTCGTGTCTTCATTCGGCACATGCTGATTTCTCATTTTCTCAGTTATCTTTGTAAGAGCTACAAAGCTCTGTGCCATATCCTCAGTACCAAGTAAAGACATGTAACAGATGATTAATAAATATTTTTAATGACTATGGAATAAGTAAAATACAACCTAATTTATATTCTAGAATAGTTCATGATGTGGAGGAAGAAATCAATTATGTATACATTTGTATAAATGGTCTAAATAGATTGCATAGAATAAGTTATTCTGCTTGGGAGGAAAGTAGTACAGAAAGGTTCTGAAGACAAGTAATAAATGAAAAATAATCCCTTGAACGAAACTTGATGGATATTAATTCTCCACTAGGACAAGATGTTCTGTCAAAGTAAACAGAATTAAAGTCATAAAGATAGATGGCATATGTAGGAAATGATGATTTTTTTGGTGGGGCTTGTTTGCATGATATAGAAATATGGGTGAATCTGGAAATGTTGACAACACTAATTGTAATCTATGTAAAGTCTATCAAATGTTTGAATGGAATGAGTTAGGTGGTGGGAATCTACTACAGCTTTTAAGCAAGAAACTAGCCAGGACTCCATGTATGTGTTAGAGAGATAACTCAGATAAGAAGGAGAATGAATGGGAATGAGGTAATGTGGCCATTAATTAGTTTATTTTGGTTCCAATACCCAAAACCACTTTGAGTGAAATTTAAAGGAAAGTCAGAGACATATTCACTCTCCCCATGTTCTGACATCAAGGTGGAGAGTACATGTCCAAGATTTACATAACCAGAGTTTCCTATTGGAGAAGGTAGGAGCTAACTGTACACAGTAGGTCACTCAGTGACGTGGGTGTTGAGTGGTGGCCGTGGCCTCTGACAGCAATGGCTGCGGATGCTGCTCTGACACCTTAGAATGCATCTGGGGCTGAAATTCTTCCGACTTCTATGGTTGAGCTCCCTTCGTTCTTGGTTTGCTCAGTCTCTTTCTCTAGTCTGAATTCTGTGAAGTGTCTTACATTTTTAAAATTTATTTATTTGCTTATTTGTTCATTTTATTTACTCAAAGTAGTTTTTAAATGTTTGGAACCAAGAAAACTTCCTCACTGTTAAAAGGCAAACAAAGCAATGAAACCATCAACCGGAATACTTCAGAACCTGTTAGATCACGCATTAGGATCGCAGCCTTCTACATGAACCCCATTCCGTCCACCTTCTTAGGCACTTTCTTCTCACTGCCACCAGGAACAATGTCCCACATCCCGGCTACTCAAAATATTGGACCATCAACATCGGCATCCCTGGGAGCATGTTAGAAATTCACAATCTCAGATGACCCACAGCCCCAGAAATGTCTCTCTCACTCAGGGAGATTGAGATCCGAGATCTTCCAAAATAGGTCAAAGCCTGTACAGAGTCTGTCTGCATGAAGTCTCGCAGGGAAAAATGAAATATTTACTCTTAAGTAACTTGAAGGTTTTTTCAGATTGAGCATCTAAATACCAGAAGAGATGGAAGTTTTGACATATAAAAAGTATAACAAAATCCCAGTCATTTCAGTTGGAACGGTAATGAAGTAAAATGCATCAACATGGTTACCCAACTTATCAATTTCTAAGCACGCTTTGATCAGACAGAATACCAATTCTAAAGTTTTCATAAGTAAAGTCAGTTTCTATAGGGTAAAATTCATCTTATGACTTGTCCTTGCAATAACTTTCAGGGACGTATTTCATGCAGCCTTGCGATGTGTATACACCACTCTATGTTGGTAGACAATTAGAGTTGGGGAAGTAAAGACCTTACCTTACCTTTTTTATTTTTTTTTTAATATTTAGTCCAGAATTTTCAGAAATCTAGAAGGTACCTAATCAGGATGGGTTAAGTTAAATTTATACATTATCTTTTGTTTATTGCTTTTGTGATAACATTTTGATATCAGTGCAAAAAAAAAAAAAAGACTTGACAGGACAATAGTTCTGATCCTCAGTACATAAAATTTTCACAATGGTGCATCAGCTATCATTAATCAAGGGCAATATATGCACATCAATTTGTCGATACTATTTCTGAATTTAGGTTTTCCTACAGAGTTAATTAGTCCTTCACTCAGATAAAGCCTGATGCTAAGATGTGAATGTCCTATCCAAAACTCATGTTCAAACTTAATCCCCAACGTGGCCGTATTGATGATGTGACTGGATCATGAGAACTGTTTTTGTGAGCAAATGAATTAATCCATTCACAGATTAATGGGTTAATGAATTAATAGGTTATCAAGGGAGGCCAGAGGGGGGCTTTTTCAGAAGAGGAAGAGTGAGAGGAGATGGCAGGAGAGGGCTCTCCAGCTATCTTCATGCGACACCCTGCACCTAAGGCCCTTACTGAGTCCCCATCCAACAAGGAACCTCCCACAAGATGCGTTCCTCTGACCTTGGCCTTCTCCACCTCCATCATGTTAAGCACTATATTATGCCTTTCCTTTAAAAATCACCCCATTTCAGGTATTCCTTTATCAGCTAGAGAAAACGAACTGAGACATCCAATGGGTTCAAATGGGAAGTAGTTTCTAGGTTCCTTTTAAGAGACTTGTAATCAAATGGACAAAGTCACTGTAGTAAATTATTTACTAATGCCTTTATTTTCAAAGATTGGAAGGCTGTTAGTACTTGCCCTATAATAGTGATGAATCACACTGAATACTTATTTCATAAAGAAAGGGTTACATACATATTAATTATGTGTTATGAGGAAAATATATTGTATCTTATTATACACACAGAAACACAATTTGTCTATCACGATAATCAAATGTTCAAGAACATGGCATCCCAAATGGAGTTTTTACTATATTAATGTTTTTATTTGCATTTATTAAAGAAAACTCAGCACTTTACAATGTGGTTCTCCTCTTTTCCATTGTAATAAATCTCTTTGCCAATAATAAGAAATTATGTACAGTTTGTGCTTCCATTTATGAATAAAGATTCAGTTTAGATACATAATAGATTAAGGCTTGGAGATCATTAAACCTGAATATAAGCATCTCAAAAATCCCTTAGTCTTGAAGGGCCTGAATTACACTATGTATGTTGAGTCTTTACCGTGGATTTTTCATTGTTGATAGCAAGAGTCAAGTTTGCCATGGAAAGCTGGCAATTTGTTTCATGGTTAAATACATGCCTTGCAAAATACTTTAAAAACAACGTGCTACTTGGCCTTTCTGGCAATATGTATGTAAGTGAGTGCTGTCTGTGGGTAACCTGTCAGCACATTTGGTAGACTGACTTTTTTTGCATAAAGATATTTAATTTCAGGATGCAGACACCTGTCTTGTTCAATTTGCAGTGGGAATGCAAAATTGCTTTATTGGCAAACACATTTGGACAAGAAGATGTTTGCCCTGCGAAGTTTCTATCACTTACATCTTAATAGATTATTATGCTTTAAATCCATATCGACATCGCTAATGTTGAAAACGCACAGTATTAAATAACTTATGAGCTGCTTGCATAAGTGAAATCATTACCTTTTTTTTTCCCACGAAGCAAACCTATAATTACAAATGACTTGTGTATGTTTTGTTTCTTAAAACGTTCAGTCATGAGGATCTATGCAAAAAAGAGAACTGTATTGGCTCACGATTCTACAAATGTCGCTAGATCAATTTGCAAAGATGTCATAGCAAATTGATTTGTGATGTTATAGCTGACATCACGCAGACCCTGCCCTGTTACAGACCTTTGCATGTCAACTATTTGTGTTCTTTGCTAATTTTAGCAAATAACACAATCTCTCTAAAGCTGTGATTATTCATTAAACACAATGGAAATAACATTATTTATATTATTTATTTTATAATGCTGTTCTGATGATCAGGTATGCAAAATTTTCTCTTTTGAATACTAATTTAAAGATAAGCTTGTAAGAGGCTAACTTTACATCCAATGCTGTTATATAGTTTTTATTAAGACTCATGTATACGCTTTGAAATTCTATTTATTTTAAGTAAACATTAAGAAATAACTAAGTAAATTAGGCATTTTTGTTTAATTCATGATTTCTCCTACTATGGCATTTTAAATCATTGAATGAGAGAGTTACTCATGTTTTATTGCAGTTTTTTTTTATATATCTACATCTTTCTGTAGATTATAGGCATTAGGACTAATTTTGTTGTATCATGAATTCACAGCACAAAACACTTATTCAAAAAATATGATTGCCTTTAAAGATAATCCTTTTTTATTTTTATTATAAAGATCTGGCTAAACACTTCAAACATAGGAAAGGAAAATATAAGAAAAACTGAAAAAAAATGGAATGCTCATTGACAATTCAAGTGCTCTAGTAGAAAATGAAACATATTCCTTAAAGGAGCTACAAACACCAGCACATAAAGGAATTTACTACTTCAGTCAGAATTTGTACAAGTTCAATGTGGGAAAAGAAAAAAATCCATTTTGCTCTATTATATACAAACTTTATCAAAGATATATTGTGAGTAAGAAATTGTATTTTCGAAGATACCTTACAGATTTGTATGTTAGAAATACAGGTAGAACACAAAAACGTACAATAATGTAGCATGGGATTCTGTGGGTCAAGAATATTTGTTGTATATAAAAGGTCCTTAAGTGGTTGATACATTCCATATTCAGCAGCATTGCCTTGAAAGATGGCAGGGAGGAACCACAGAACTCCAGCTGGGCCGGGCAGAACCACCTTTCATTTGGCATCCAGGCCTCCACCACTCCAACCACCTCCATCCAGGCCTCCTCCCGTGCTGGGAACTTTGATATGGTCCCAGCATCTGGAATGCTAGAGCTCTGAATGTCATTAGTTTCCTATATTCCATAGCACTACTAGAAGGAATTAAACAAAATAGTCCCTGAATTCTGCAAACTTCTGGCAAGGCCCACAGCATTCCCTCCCCAAAACAACCTCAGACAACCACCTCTAAAAACATCTGTAACAACAATATCAAATACATTGATTCCTGTGTCAATTCCTTCAAAATACTCATATCACCAACTTGTTCTATATACCCTGTGGTATCTATTCACATATTTTCCAAAGTTTTTGACTCCCATCTTTTGTAGGGTTCGAAGTACTAACATCTGTCCAACATCCTTTCTGGAATTCTTGATTAACTAACAGTAAATATTCAGCCTTCCAGCCCAATCAGTGACTTCTCCTATATCTTTTTGGTCTCACAGAAAATCATGTGTTTTTTGTCCCTTAACTTTGATACCAGGAGGCCTGGGTGACATAAATGTCTATCATTTTCAGAACTTTCTCCCTCATTCTTCTCTAAAAATCTAAACGTTTTTCATCAGAATAAGACACCCAATCTACTTTGACACCCTTCAAAGCTCCTTCATCACAACTTTTTAAATTTTGGGTTAATATGAGGGTACATATGATTTCTTTCCTCTCTCCCACACTCTTTCCTTTCTTCTTCTTCTTCTTTTCTTTTCTTTTTTTTTCTTTTCTTTCTCTCTTTCTCTGTTGCCCCGGGCTCGAGTGTTATAGCATCATAGCTCACAGCAACCTCAGACTCCTGGGCTTCACAATCCTCTTGCCTCAGCCTCCCAAGTAGCTGAGACAACAGGTGCCACCAAGTCTGGCTAGTTTTTCTATTTTTAGTACAGATGGGGTCTCGCTCTGACTCAGGCTGGTCTTGATCTCCTGAGCTCAAGCTATCCGTTCATTTCGACCTCCCAGAGTTCTAGGATTATAGGCGTGAGCTGCTGCGCCCAGGCTGATTTCTTATTCCTTAAAGATTTTTAATTCTAGCTCACTGCCACCTCAGTAACTACATCTGTCATAATTTTCACTATGTAAATAAATATACATATATGTATGTATATGTGTGTAATATTTTCAGTACTTTCACATGCCAATTACTTGATCTTTGTGCCTTCAAAATCTTTCCTCTCTCCTTTCTTTACAATTCATTCCTGTGTATGAATTGTATCCAGCCCATAGAGCTATCTTAATCTAACTCTTATCGCCGTCCCAATTCCAACCTCCCTAATCTCTTACCATAGCTTCTTAATAGCACACTGACTCAAATACTTAAACTTCAACATTTTTTTCATATCACACATCTTTATTTACTGTCTTTGAAACATTTCATGTTTTACTTCCTTTCTTCGTAGCTTAAAGTCAAATTAATTATTATTATTTCCTTCGCACAAGGTCCCTCAGCCCTTTTTGCTACTTCTTAGTCACTTGTCAAACCATAATTAAAAAAAAAATCCTACTGGCTATTATCACTTTGACGTCAGAACCACTAACTTCAAGCCCATCTTTAATGATGTCACTAATCATATGGCCTTCCCTTATTCTGTCTTCCCTGACCCTCACTTTCAATTCCCCAGTCACATCAAATCGTAACCTCTCCTACTTAAGCTTCAAACTCATTTAATGACCGAGTTCTTAATGAATCCGGAAAGTGGAAGTTAGAACAGATTTTCCACGATTTCAAATCATCATTTGCACACCTACCTAAAGCTGTGGTCACTCTCCAACTTCACTCTTATTATAGAAACATTGCCCTTCCTGTTAACTAAAGCCACACCCTCAACATGTGCATTAGACTCCATTTTCTAACACCTTTTAAAAACATCTCACCAGTATTTTTCTTATTTCTTTTCAACACCAATTGTTACTCTCAATTGGTTTGTTCCCATTATAATTTTTTTATGTATTCCCAATAATTTTTTCATTTTCTCCATAAAAACATTTTGAAAGTTCTAATCCTATACTTTTCTCTGGTCCCTCGGCTTCTCTGCACATAGTGTGTCCTTCTTTTCTGTGGCGTTCTCGTTTTTCTTTTTTTGTCCCCTGGTTTCCAGCAATAGATCTTAATCTTCCCAGCTCTATTTTATTTTCTCTTTTCTGTGACGAGTTCACTGGAAATTTTTAAGTTTCAATGAATCTTCAAAAAATATTTCTTTATAAAACCTGATACGGTCCCAGGTTGTTGCTAAGGTTCTGGGTTATTTTTCTATTTTTTTTCTATTCTCTGTTTCAGCTAGATTACTTTCTATAGTTTTAACTTCCACTTTTAGAAAATATTGCTATTGAGCCAAACCAGGGAATTTTTATATATTATAAATATTTTTTAATTCCAAGGCTACGTCTGTCTCCGGTTATTCCTTTATGACCATAAGCAGTTGTCTCTGACACGTCACATTTTAGCCATTGTTTACTGTAGTCCGAGTTTCCTCAAACTCCATACAACAGAGATGTTTTGTCTTTTATGTTCTTCATGGCCTCTCTATGGCTTTAAAGAGTTATCCAGCAGGCAGACGGTGATTAAATGTTTGTTGAACGAATGTTTACAAACACATATAAAGGAACTGGCTGTCCTAGAAAGAAAGTAGTCAATATAAGTGTTAGTTATGTAACATGCAGTGTCAGTGCAGGTCCCAAAGAGAAATGCTGGCTTCTCTTTTCCTTCCCCCACCATTATTAATTTTCCCAAATAAATGATACCATCATATGCTGAGCTTAAGGTCGCTGGTGTCTTCAAGGAGAATAAAATAAACATTTGAAGTTTTATGATTTTGTAAGCGTCAGAGATATATACTCAAAGTAAGCTTTGGGTGAACCTACACAGATATAGTATTTATCTAGAAAATCCAAATAGACATCTTAGGCCCAGAGTCAATAATGGACTAAGTTAAACTCTAAACATAGATTGACTCAGTAGCAGATGTGACTCTCTGGGTCTCATGAAGCACCGTTTGTCTTTACTTATGCTCCATTCATAGTAATGATCAGATCACCCACAGGCTTTCCGGATGCCTCTTCCTAACCAGGCCGTGATTTGGTCTAGAAATTCAGCCACATTTCTGTTTTAGAGAGCCTTTAACCCCAGGCCTAGACTGTGAGCTGTTGCGCTTCTTCATCTGCCTATGAACTTTAACACTCTGTAAAGTATTCTCTGGCAAAAGTTAAGGTTAATTCAGCATCAAAATCTAAGGAACCATAACTTCCATTTCTGGCTATGATAAATGGCAGGAACAAAATTTACTCTCCACATTACATGCATATAAAATCAGAAATAAAATATATCACACAGTTTTGAGACACTGAATGACAGGCATTCAGGGCAAATGAATATGAGTAAGAAACTTTAAGGTGGGAAGAGAGATAAGGGAGCTGAACAGAGATCAGCAGCCTCGCGGTGGTAAGAAGACGAGTTCAAAGCTCTAGAAGCACAATGGGTAAAACCTTTACAGCAAAATACGGCAAAGAAAGAAGTTATGAGGAGATTGTTCTAGAAATACATGTAAGAGTTCCTTTGCATCTTCTGCTTACAATTTATCAGTTTGAGTGAGGAAAATCCTTACAGCCAGAGAAAGAACTACTGGAGGACAAAAAAATATTTAATGTTCCTACAAGTTACAGTGGGGAAACCTCCGAATGCAGAGTGCATTGGTCTGCGTCCTTGGGTAAGTATTGATTTAGTATTGATTTAATAGTGGACTTACCAGGTCCAATATTAGGGCTATGCAAACGGAGCTTAAAATCAAGCCTCCAGGGAACAAACTAATTTGAAGACATAAAATCTGTCCCTGAATAAAGCCAAAAATATGTTTAAAAATTTATCACCAAACTATAAAATTTATAAAGTTCTTCATCTAATAAAAAATATGAGCACGTAAAACTAGGAAAATGTGACACAAACTATGGAAAATACGCATGTTCATGATGAAAGATACGAACATGAGGAGACAAATGAAAGATGAAAAACAGGCTGAAATCAGACAGGCAGGAATGAAACATGTACTACTCAGGGTAAAAAATATATTGTGCGATGTGAACAACAGGTGATTCACTGGAGAAACAAGGACCACTGAACTGGAAGATGTAGTAAGGTGAACTATCTAAATATCTAAATGAAGAATAAAAATATTAATAACACCATCAATGATTTGTAGAAAATATTGATACAAGCAATCTAACATATGGGAACATTGTACGATGTACACTGCTATTTCTCAATAATAAAGCTGTATCATTCTTTCCTCTTTGGCTGCTCAATATCGTTATAACACGAATTAATTCACCATAAAGGAAAGTCTACATGGTCTATTTTCTGATGAACAACTCTATTAGAAATGGCTGCTGTGCCACTCAGAATCTATAGAAGAATAGCTATGACCCTGGTGTTTATTGTACTTCAAAAACTTCTGAGTAAATTTGCAATGCCAGAAAATAAAAGCAATCTTATGTTTTATTTAACTTCCATAAGGAATCCTAATTGCTTCAAAATTAAGCAATACATTTTTAAAGCGGTACTTTTTCAACTGTGAAATGTATTGAATTTTGGCAGTTTTAATTTTACGTTTTTGTGCTGTCATTATTATTCTAGTTTTTTTTCAGGGAATTTTAGTGTCATACTTAAAATCATGTTCCCACACTGCTTTTGAAAATACTGAGGCATTCTAAACAGTGCCTAACACAAAAGCCATGCTTCCCTGATGTACAGGAACTCTTTGCACTCGGTTACCTTGCTGACATTCTGACTGAGCCTTTAATACTCCCTCTGAGAGTCAGCTTTCTGCAGATCCTGTACAAAATCTGTCTGGGACCCTTATTCTATTATAAAAAATCAAATATTAATTGTTCTGTATTAACATTGAATTTTCATACCGCATTGTTATATCCTCATAATCTATCACACAAAGCTCTTATTAACAATGAAAGTATTTCATAAAAATATAAATAGAGTCTATTCTTTAATCCCATTCATTTTGTGCTACATCTTTCGCCCTTAGATATTTGCCTATTTCGAGTAACATCCTAAAATTTTCTCAAGGGCAAACACCCCACTGATGTCCAAGTCACACTCCTACCTGCAAACCCTGTTCCCACCGTTAAAGAATAAAATATTTAACTCTGTTAATATATGGACTGTTATTTATGTTTTTTTTTTTTCTGAGACAGAGCCTCAAGCTATCACCCTGGGTAGAGTGCCATGGCATCACAGCTCATAGCAACCTCCAACTCCTGGGCTCAAGCGAGTCTCCTGCCTCCGCCTCCCAAGTAGCTGGGACCACAGGCACCCACCACAACGCCCGGCCATTTTTTGGTTGTAGCCATCATTGTTGTTTGGCGGGCCCGGGCTGGGGATTCGAACCCACCACCTTAGGTGTATGTGGCTGGCGCCTTAGCTCCTTGAGCCACGGGCGCCGAGCCTGGACTGTTATTTTTAACTTTTGAAACTTTGTTGCTAATCAGTATTTTTTTTTTTTAGACAGAATCTCAAGCTGTCACCCTGGGTAAAGTGCTGAGGCATCACAGTTCACAGCACCTGCAACTCCTGGGCTCAAGCAATTATCCTGCCTCTGCTTCCCACAACACCGGCTATTTTTTGTTGTTGTTGTTGGTTGCAGCCATCATTGTTGTTTGGCAGGCCCAGGCTGGATTCAAACCCACCAGCTCATGTGGGTGGTGTATGTGGCTGGTGCCTTAGCCACTTGAGCCACAGGTGCCAAGCCGATAATCAGTATTTTACAACTAAATTTGGATCTGTATCTTTTCCCCCAATTATAGAAAAAAAAAAATGCCTTATCATGGTTCTTAGTCTATAAGTTGCAGTATAATCATAATAATAGTTCCTAAGAAATAATGAACAAGCCCAGTACGCAGAAAGCTTTGAACCTACTTTTATCTCTCCCATTCTTTTCTAAAACTCATGGCATACCAGGCTTGAATGGCCATAGCATTGCTTATAATTATATAATAATCTTCATTTATTACTACTTTTTCTTTAGAAAATATAACTTTCTTTCTCTTGAGAGTATTTCTACAATATAAAAGTCCATTACTTGTTTTTTCAAAGAACAATGCAGAATGTTTTGATGCTGTTTGTAAATCTCGCTATGCCAAAGTAATACCCAGAGTTCTCCTGGGAAACAGCACTCATAGGAAACATATGGGTATGTTTCCTATTGTTTGTGAAATATGGTACATATATGGCAAATGTGTGGCATATCTATTGCCATATATAAATCATTACATATGGCAATCCATATATATTATATATGCATATATATAAAGAGAGAGAGAGAACAGAGAAAGATCATTTATAAGGAATCTGTTATAATCTGATATAATCTGTTATATCTTATATCTGTTATAGGGAGGCCAGGAAGTCTCATAAAGAGCGTACAGTCCCTTTAATCTGTACACTTCAGACCCAGAAGAGTTTGGAGTTTGTGATATCGCTCCAGTTAGAATACAAAGGCCCGAACCCCAGGAGAACCAATGGACTTGGAAGTGCCAGTGTAAATGCAGGAAAAGACCCATGTGTCAGCTTGAAAATAATCAGTCTGAGAATGAAAATTCCCCTTTACACCACCTTTCCTTCTTTTCAGGCTCATAGAGGATTAAGTGACGCCCACTGGCACTGGGCAGAGCAATCTACTTCATTCGGCCTACCATACCCACCGTGAATCTCATCCGGAAATACCCTCAAAGGGGCACCCAGGATAACGTCTAACCAAGTGTCTGGGCATCACGTGACCCAGTCAACTTGGCACATAAAATTAACATGACAGAGCCCCTCGAAAACATACATTAATAACCCCTCATTGGTCCTTAGTAACCGCTCAAGGATGAGACTGAAAGAAGACAGAAGATGCTATTGTGAGATCACACCTTATGAATTTTTAAAGGATATCTGCATAAAAGTAATCACATCATAGTTTGAGATCAAAATGGACAAATAAGTAAAGGCTTGACCATAGGAGATGCCCTCGTATGACGGTTTACTCAAATACCACATATCAGGGCGCTTTTGAAATAGTTTAAATAAAAAATAATATGATTCTATCTGAATGTCACAAAATATACACACAGCAGTTTGAAAAAGGAAGGAAACAGAGACTAGAGAAATTTACTTAGATAGCAGAGGTAGGGGAAATTTTAAAGACCATTTGGAACATGATAGCTCAAAGTCACAGAGAGTCTAAACTAGGTCGCTGATGGGGATGGCAATGAGGCCATTCCACTTAAACCTTTGCAACATTCACACGCCAGCCTGCCCTCTCCCTTCCTGCAGTAACTACGTGTACTCATGCTGCTCCTAAAAGCTGAGTGGTTTAGGCTGCATATGGCTAATTAGGTCTGTAACAATCTTCTTCACTTTTTTTCGTCTGGAATTTTAAGTTCTCATTATTGTGCATGCCCAGCCCCCGCACCAAGGACTCACCAATATGGGCATGGCAGACAGCCACAATTTTAAAGGTTAAGGCTCTTCCTCCATGACCCCCACTGGAGTTTGGCTGGTAAGAGGCAATAGAAATCTGCTTAACTCTCAATTGCTTGTGTTTAATTGTATAAGCAAATCCATTTCTTAAAGTGTGAGTCTTGAGTGCCAGCAAGATTCAGGAATATTTGATGGAAACATTTAGTTGCAGAATATCCCATGTCAATACTTTAAAAGTTAAGACTGATTTTATGTAGCATAATTTGGTGCCGTGAAGAATATCAAATGAAGAGACTATTTTAACAGGGCAACATTGGGAATTTAATGGACTCGTGTTCTTTTTTGCAGATGAGGGGAGACTTACACATTTTTATTTTTAACAAAGCAAATAAAATGTTTCATTCTGGCTATTATCAGTCTTTTTTAAGTTTGGTTTATCTATCTTGATTTCCTAATTCCAGAATAATCAAGGAGATTTCAAAACAGACAAAAACACAGCATAAAATATTTGGGCAGTTCGGGGTCTGTCTAAATGGGATAGTTAAATTAAGGGAGCCATAGCTCCAACATTTAAGTGACACATTCAATATTCCAGTGGGGAAACTGATACACAAACAAAGGTGTACACTGCTTTTTGTCTGCGTAAGATATCACAGTGTCAGTGACTTTGTGACCCATGGAATGGGGGTTTCTTTAGTGGAAAAATGAGCACCAAGAGGATAGGTTTGTCTTGCCTTCAATTTGATTGACCTTTGGAAGTTTATTATCAAAGAAACAGGCTGGAGAGTGTTGGAATTGACAGTTAAAATGCTTAATTACCTGAGCTAGATTATTTTAACCAGTCACATAATCTCACTAATCAAAATACATCAACTCCTAAAAGAAACAGCCCATTCTTGTGGCAATGAACTTAAAATGGCAGGTTGAAAAGCAAATGTATAAGGCCGCTGTTTTTCTACTATTTGCAACATTTAAGATTATATAATATAACATGGTGCAAATTGTTAAGGACCATGTAGAAGTAAGGTGTACTTAAATTATTTCTGATAGGATCTATTTCTGTTTTATACTTTATCAGGTAAAATAATGAATGGTAAACCTCGACTATGTATGAGTAATCAACAAAAAAATAGCAGAAGGAAAATAAATATTATCTTTAACATCAAAAAATAGATCAGTACTTTTAATCTTTCATAGTCAAAATAGTTAAGCAATTATGTCACTTCAGAAGTGTAAGTATATTTTGTTTCTACACGGACTGTGGCCAGTTTATCCAACCAGAAAGTGTGGAGAATGGATTTGTGTTGTATGTATTCCCAGGTCTCAGGTTATTATCTGTGATATAGACTACCCCACAAGTCACTATACTCTGGGAAAATGGGAGATTATAGCAAAATGTACCTGTACTTACAAAATATTCACTACAAAGGTTTACAAAAAGGTAGCTAACACATAGAAAATATTTCGTAAAGACTTCGCAAAATTCAGTAATGAATATTTTGTAAATAAAGGTGCAGTTAGCTACAATTCCCCATTTTCCCAATGTATAATCCCATATTACTCATAGCTATTTTATAATCAATAATTTTTCTGGTGTTTATCTCACATTTGGGGGACTCAATTTCTAAATATTTGAAATTAGCCAAGTAATAGGAATCTTTGTTTTTCATGGTGTGTCCCTGGGATCGCACCAATAAGATGACTCATGGTTGGCCCCTAGGAGTTTTAGGAAAGGGCTGGCTGAGTAGGAAAGATCAACATGTAAATGTAGTGTTGAAACTGAGTCACTCAATGTCAGCCTGATCTCTGGAAAAGAAAGGGACGCAGATCGAGTTCAGTAACATGGCCAGCAATTCAATCAATTACATCTGTTAATGAGACTCCCAGGCTGAGCTCCCTCCTCAGTGACAACACAGCCTGGGCTGTGCATGTGCCCTGCCAGCCCTTGTCCTGTGCCTTTCTTCATTTGACTGTCCTGATTTGTATCCTTTGCATAAAACTTTACTTGTAATTATAGCACTTTTCCAAGTTCTACGACTCGTTCTAGTAAATTATAAACCTTGGAGAGTAGTAAGGCATCCCAAATTTGTAGCCAGTTGGTCAGAAACATAATGGACTTGAAATCCCATGAACTTGCAGTTAGTGATTGAAGAGAGGAGAACGTCGCCTGTAACCTAGGAAGCTTGTGTTGACTCTGAGCAGTGTCAGCTCTGCATCCTGGCATCCTGCTACTGCTAAGGAGGGAACGGTCTGCAATATGGTGAAGGCCAACCCAGCAGCATCATTCTCCAATGGAGCAGGGCAACAAACAAACAAAACCCCCTAGTGATGCTCTAGTGACACTGGGAGCCTCAGAATCCCAGTGCCAATAAATAGCATAGAAAATGGCTTGCAGGATTACTCCAGAAACATGACACCGGCATTCTGCCTCTTTTATCAGGCCCCAGATACTTTGATTCAAACTGTACATATCACACTGGAAATACACACAGTCACAGCATGCTGTAATCCAGAGAAGTACATCTCAATACCACGGTTTCTGACAAATAGCCTAAGGTCAGCGGCAGCAGCCTCTTTAAAGGGTTGCAGGTATTCTGGGCCAGGACTCAGCCAAGATGAAAGCAGCCAAGATCCAGGATACGTGATCCACAGAAAAAGAGTGATGCCTGGAACACCGTGTGCTGTGGGTAGAATTACTTCCACCTAAAGTTCATATGTTAAAGCACGACTCTCCTCCCAGTGTGATGGGTTTTAGAAAGGAGATCTCTGGGAGACAATTAAGGATAGAGGAGGTTGTGAGGGCGGGCCTGTTTTTGTGGGATTTATGTCGGTTTTTGTCACTTTGGGCTGTTATAATAAGAATGGTGTAGAGCGTGGTTTAAACCAAAGAATTTATTTCTCAGGTCTGGTTACTGGAGATCCAAGATTATGTCATCATGATCAAGTTCTTGAGAAAGCCCTCTTTACAGGTTGTATGCAACCTACTTGGTGTTTCCTTACCTGGTAGATGAAGAGTAAGCAAGTACATTTATTTCCTTAAAAGTCACTAATACCACCATGAGGGCTCCTCTCCTGTGACTTAATTACCATAATTACCTCACAAAGGTCCCATCTTCAAATATCATTATAATGGGGTAATGATTGGGAATCACAACAACTCAACCTGTAGAATCTCCCCTTGACTCCCCCAAAATGTATACCCTTCTCTCACGAAAAAAATACACCAAGTCCATCCCGACAACTCAACAACCGATTAAGTCTTACATTAATCCACCACCTCCTCTAAAGTCTAGTCTCATTAAATGTCATCTGAATCAGATATTAATGAGACACCAGGTAGGATTAGTCCTGATACCCAATTTCTCTCCAGTTGTGAACACATGAAACCAAACAAGTGAAGTTTTTCTCAAGATATAATACAACAGTTTCACTGTTATAGGAGATACATCCATATGCCAAAAGGCAGAAATAGGAAAGAATCCCACTTATGAAATAAGAAATGCAAAGTAGGGAAGGCCAAAAAAAAAATCCCTAACACCATGACCTCACAAGCCCAGACAGGGTAAGTTAGGAGCCATGATGGAAAGATCAGCTCCATACTCTGAGACTTCCAAGATGCAGGGTGCCATCCCCTTTGTATCCCTACTTAGTTCTCAAGTCTGCCCTTTCAAAACCCAGCTGACTCATGTTCTTTTATGCAGAGTACCTTAAACTTCACTGGCAGCCTCATTTGTAACTGCTGTGCCGGGTATATCTAATGTACAATAATGGATCTATAAAATAGATAATAATAGACAATAACAATTTATGACAAGAATTGATGAGAACACATCTGCCAGATCAATAGCTACACAGCAAGCACTAGATGCTATTGATCTGCCAAATGTGGTCTTTTTAACCCTTATTATGGAAAAAAATGAAGCATTGCACATGGAAGAGACAGTGAGATACGGTCATGGGACAAAGCATAAGATGCACTCATGGCCTTGCCCCTGGGATATATAATGCTTATACTCTGTCATACAGGATTCCAATTCGATATTCTCAACAACATGGTGAGCTGACTCTCCAGCAGAGAGATGAAGAGCTTACACGTCCCTAACGTCTCTGACTCCTTCTAATCAAGGCCAGTTTAGTTAATGCCATTGAATGTTTACTTGTCTGTAACGAAAATCAACTCTAAACCTTATACGTGCTGCCATCTCTCACCCACCACATAGCAAAGTTGATTTCATTGACTCCCTCCATCCTTGACAAGACGATGATTCAACTTTTCATAGTTTAACCTCACCTCATTACCCTAGGATCAAAGAGGATTTATCAGGATGAGATTTCACATAATAGAAGCTGAGCATCCACTTTGCAGATAAGGAGATGTGACCATGGTCCCATGGCCATGGCGTCCACTGATCCTACCACAGGCTCCCTAATCCAGGACTGAAGTCCTTAGAGAATGTTGGGACTACCTTTTAAAAATACAACTAGAATATACTTTTGTAAACAATATTCTATATGTGGAGTTAGGGTATTATAACATGCTGTACTCTGAAACTATGGCCATTACATGATGCCACATGCTGACAGGTATTAATTTATTCCTTGGAATAACAAGTGGATACAATTTACTTTGATTATCATTAGGTCTTGAGATTGCTACTGTATAATAAGGCAGAGAGGGATATATCTGACACTCAGGTGATTCACTGTGGCATTGCCACTAAGCAAGACACCACCACACCTCAACATGAACATAGCTGAGAGACATTGACAAACCAAGGTAATGAAACCTTACCGAGTTTTTTGTACAGTGCTACCAAGGTAAGCACACAGTGACAAGGTCGCAAATTTAATTGTCAGACCTCTGTATGATGAAAGCTCTGATGGTCATTCCAGAAAGAGAGTTCCAAATTCTCTTTGAAGGGTGGCCTAGTTGGCATCAGGGCATCACTTCCCAAGGGTAGTATTTAGGTGACCATAGTGATATTCAGCAATGAGGTATATAGTACTTTTTCTAGGATGAGTTTGTGAACTTAATTGTCAGTCATACACATACACACAAATACGATGTGCAAAAAAAAGTTCTGGATTATAGATATTCATGTGGGAGTCATAGATACAGATACAGTATTTGAAGATTTGAATGATGTTTTCTAATGAAAGATTATAAAGTGACCAAAGGAGACAGTCGGTAATTGACTTTTAAGAGATTTGACATTGGATAGCTCTGTAGAAGAGGAAATTCAAAAGCGACATAGAATTTTTTTTTTAAAGAGCGTTTTAATAAGGAATGTCCTCTGTTTTATGCTGTTGAGATACCCAATAAAACAGGAACTGATAAATATTAATATATATTGATATGTAGAAATAATGGTATTTATAAGTATATGTTGATGGTTAGGAACATTGAGATTGCTGATAATTTTTGAAAGATGAGTTGTTTACAAGAGGGTAGGAACTGGAATTCAAATTGAAGTACGTTGGTGATTCATAATCCCAGCAAAGAAGTTTGTGAATATTGACAACTTTCTAGAAGGGTCTATAAGTGGGAAAGGATAACTAAGAAAGCTGGTTTTGAAGAGGGAGGAGAAATTGAGTGATATTTTTTTCAACATATAGCCAGGACATGTCCCTCCGCCAATTTATTTTTTAAATCCTATTACTAATACTTGTTATTATCAGTGTCACCTTTTTGGGCACCTTGGAATAGGCCATAGTACTGTCTGTTTTTTGGCTTTTTTTTTCATTATCTTTTGCTCCTATATGGAATGAGACTTTAACTCAAAAATTTTACACGTACGTATTTCTTGAATATATATTTATGTCTCCTCCTAATAACTTTTACTTAATTACCTCTATTACAAGATTTTTATCACCATCCTACTTTATCATCAGGGCTGCCAGAATATAAATACTGAACTACAAACATTATTATCAACCCAATAAAAGTTTTCAAGGATTGCTCAAATTATTTAAAGAATATTTAATAACTCCAACTGACTTTATATATTTCCATGTTATCCTCTTCCATGAATGGTAGATATTTCATGCCATTCCTTATACAGTAATCTTCAGATAACACCTACACCCTCTTTCCATTACATATATAGATAGATTCAAGTATTTTGGGTCTTCAAGCTTATATAATTTGAGGCCCATTTTTAAAATTAAATACTACAAAACTCTACTACTAAAGTTAGCTATTAAATGAGATATTTACATAGAAAGTCAAAAATATTACAAATTTTAAAAGCTGACAAAAACTGTAAGCATTACAAATTCCAAAGTACATACTATGCTCATTAATTAATTGCATGATATATCTTTTATAATTCTGTCTTTACATATATACATATTATCTCTTCTCATGACAATGATTTTGCAATATTATTTTTAGAGAGTTTATAATGTGTCAATTCCGTCTTTTCCTTAATATTACTGCAGATATTTTTTTCTCTATTCAACGTTAAATATGCAACACAACATATTAGTGTTTTTTTTAATAATCCTGCTAAAAGTTTGAGTGTTCAAACAGAAGAGTTCTTATAGATTATGTGATGTGTGAACAGGGGGAAAAGCCCCCCAGTTTGAAATTTTTTATTATTGTACACACCATATTGTCAACTAGATCATTGAGAGGAAATAAAGCACATTATGACCTTGCCTTGAGGCAAACTATTATCTTCCATTTACAGTTTTCCATGTCTGTTTGAGGTTTGGAAGAAATTTCCACAGAATATCCTCTTGGACCATATACTGTTTTTCCTACACTCACCACATACTTACAGTGTTCCATGCTTCAAAGGTTTAAACAGAGATACACGTAGTGACCCTGTACCTTCAGGTCACAATGCCAGGTAAGGCATCTCCTCTCTAAGAGCAGGAAGATGTATCTGGTAATATATTTCTCCATTGGCTTGGCGACTAATAAATTTACACAGAAACGACTAAGGAAACACACATTTGCATCATTAAACTCAAAATGAATGCATTCTTAATTCAGCCTGCCCCTCATCAGATGCCAAAAACATGCACATCCACTTGAAAGAAACAAAAATAAAAGTTGAGATCAAGGAAAGTTAGAGTATGGAAATTGCCATTACAGCAGTTAAAAATAACATTACGGCTCGGCGCCTGTGGCTCAATTGGCTAAGGTGCCAGCCACGTACACCTAAGGTGGCGGGTTCAAATCCCCAACCTGAGCCCACCAAACAACAATGATGGCTGCAACCAAAAAAATGGCCAGGCGTTGTGGCGGGCGCCTGTGGTCCCAGCTACTTGGGAGGTGGAGGCAGGAGACTCGCTTGAGCCCAGGAGTTGGAGGTTGCTATGAGCTGTGATGC
>CAUYQV010073576.1:0-40134 GCA_963574575.1 Galagoides demidoff | reverse complement strand
AGAATGAGGACAAGTGGTTTAAGGAAAAAGACAAGTTTATTAATTTGCTGGCAAATGAGGAGGATGGTAGACTCTCATCTTAAAGTGACATCAGCTTCCCTTTAAGCAGAAATACAGAGCTTTTAAAGGGAGTCTTCAGCTCCGGCCTATGAGCTGAAGCACCCCTAGAGAAGACAATCTCCACTTCCCCTCCAGGTAATTCCACGGAACCATCTCCTGTGGTACAAAAAACTAGGAACACTCTCCTACCCCTGGGATTACTGCGTGGGAAGGAATGCAGGTTTTAATTCCCCCAAAAGGCTGGGGGTGGGGGAGGTTTAAAGAAACAGCTTATAAAACACTTTTGCTCTTTTTCAGGCCTTTGCCTCTGTTACATCATCCTCATCTTCATCATAGGCATTTCCATCATTGTGATGGCTCTGGGCCAGACTCCCTCACTAATCCCATGAGGGCCAGCAGGGTTTAGGCTGTGCTCCATGTCTGTCCGGAGCACCTTGGAAGTAAGGGCTGGCGGCTAAGAGCCAAACACACCTGTTTACATGTGAGAAGATGACAAGCAGAGAGGTTCACAGGAGCCAGATACAACTGATGGAGACTATAAGGTGGCTGAGAATTAGACAAAAGCACCTGGTATGATTACCTGATTACCGGCACTGTCCACGGCTCCTTAGCACTTCCCTTCCCCCGGCCAATGCCAGAGGCACAGGGAGAGCATCTGAGTGAGGACAGCAGGTGGACCACAGCACGTTTCTTCCCATGAGTCCTGGGATTTAATGCCAAAACAAAAACTTCAGGTCCACCTGCCCCAGTCTCTGATGTTGTCATCATTCATCAGAAGTAACCCTTGGGATTAAGTTTCTGGGTGTCTGTCTGGGCAGACGTTGCTCTCGTGGCCTTTCTTTCTACATCCTCAGTGTCAGTTTTTAGATCTTCTGTTTCTGAAGAACTTTAACTTCTCTGCTGCTTGAAAGATCATTTGCTGAAGCAATATGGCAAATAGGCAGAATGAGATGAACTTGTTCTTTTTAATGTAATTTAACAAAACAAAACTCAATGAACGTGGCCATGATTATTCTCATGTGATATTTTAACATTTTAAAAATCTAGATAAGTGAGGAAAACCTAAATCCACACCTCAAATAAAATAAGAAAATGTGTCAGACATATTAAAAACTCATAGAGCTTTTTTATTAGGATTTTAAAATAAGTTTTAGAAAGTTCAGTGTGACTTCTTCTTATGTCATTCCATTAACTGTAACCTTTATGTTAACTTGAAATTCTCATAATGTTTGCAGCCAGAGGAAATCTTTGGGGGAAAAAAAAATCCTTCAGAAAATTATGTCCAACTCTATTTTTCTCTAGGATTAGTTTTTGTGCACAAAAGAATTTCTGACAGTGGTCCCCACAAGAACTCTATTGCCTTGACTTGTGTTTATTGGCTCTGTAATTCTTCCTGGATTATATCTGTGTCTAAAGGTGGCATATATGTGCCCCAAATCCTTAAAGTAGATCAGTGTGTCAGAGGTGTTCTCTTCTTCTAAACTTTTTTTTTTTTTAAGGAAACTATCAACACTTTACTGTTTGGTTGCATCTTCATTGAATGAAAGGGTCCGAGGATTGTGCAGCTGGAAGGGGAGACTGACAAACAGAACCTCGTGTTTGGCAGCAGAAGAGAAAGAATAATGGCTTGATTTTCCCTGACTGCTACCCAAGTGTACCCTTTAGTTATCTTTTTAATGCTGGGAATAAAGCCAGATTTAGGCAAAGTGAATTAAATTTGTCTGCAAATGGTTGATTTCGAAGTAAATGTAATTACCACGCTTCACATCACCTCTTAATTTACCATATGAATTAGTTATTTTGTTTATTGGCAAACTAGATTACAAAATCTACTTAGGACTAGTACCAGTTTTTTAAGTTTCCAAACCAATTTTGTAAGATTGTTCCCATTAGAATGAATAACAATTACCAACTTAGTTAATTCCCACAGCAGAACATGGATTCTGGAGTCAGAGTATCTGAGTTCAAGTCCTCTCTTTTCTATTTCTTTGATCTGTGACCTTGGGCAAGTCACTCAACCTCAATATGCCTCTGTTTCTTTGTCTGGAAACTAGGGATTGTGTAAGTATCTCTCTGATAATGCTCATTAAACACTACCTTCTGTTAAGACTGTGGTGATGACTCATGCCTCTGAACTATTTCCCTCCTAGTTGTACCTTCTAGGAGAAGAAAAACTACTCTCTGAAAGTAATCATTGCTGATTTATATACTGATAATTTAATGTCTGTCAGTCACCTGATGAAGCAGTCAACTGTTGCTCTTGATCCTCTTTCCTGAAAAGGTCTTTACCACCTCCCCAGCCATTGGCCACATCACTTCCAGAGTGAGCTTTCTGGAATCACACTTGGTCCTGTATATCACACATTTAGACTCCATGGGCCCTGCAAGGAAGTCCAGGCTCTTTAATATGATATAAAAGACTACCCTGCTTTTCTAGTTCCATTCCTTTAGCCCTCTTAAAGCCCACTCTCAAAATCTATTTCTTTCACCATAAGGTAAAAGGTAATATAACTTCTACATTCTGACATGTGTTCATTCCCCCACATTGATCTTGTTTGACATTCATTCTACTACTCCTTTCTTGATGGTCTTAATGATTCTATCACCAACTCTGTTGCCTAAGGCTGCCCTTGATAAGCTTCTGTGTGAACTTGACCCATCAGGACTTTCTACCATTTTATTAACCACATTTTCTTCCCATAGCCTTCAATAAATGAGTGTGATTTTTTTCCACAGTTCACCAGAGCTTAATAAACAAGATCCAAACAGAGTTAATTTAGACAAAGCCAAACAAATGAAGGTGTTTTTTTTATATAATCTGAGCTTTGCTCCTTCATCTTTGTGCAAATGACAAGAAACCCTACTTTATTCAAAAATAACCAGACTTGGAACTTGGCCAATGGCCCAAGAACTGTGTTGACGATACAACTTTTTATCTGGGGGAAGAATTAGCATTTGATACAAACAAGCAGTAGGTGGAGACTCATTAATGTGTGAGGTCATTCAGCACTGATAGAAGTAATAAAGTTGACATCATGTTTCACGTTTATTATTGGATAAATGACAGCATGTGGACAAAAGCGTGCACCATTTTACCCTGGCAAGAAACTGCTGCAGTCATTCATTTTATTTAAATAAAAAATATGCCTTTGTCCTGTTGGTTATCATTTATGAAAAAGAAAAAAAAACAAAAAAAAATCTAGCAACTGACTGGATTAAAACTTAAAGACTTTATTCTGTGGTTAAAGACCAAATTTATGGTAGAAGGAATAAAAACATATGCAAATTTGCTAGGTCCAAATCTCAACGATTGTGTTCTCTCCCTAAATTAGTAATTCTCTGTGGGTTTTGTTTTGAATTAGGCATTTTTGCTATAAAGTCTGATGAATTATATTCCTACTCTAAGGAGCAAGCAACTAGAATGCCGTATTTCAGATGCATATTTTTGCCGCACAGAGGGGATTAAATTTTGAATGTCTCAGCTGTTAAAGTCCCCTTCAGACTTGCCCAAAAGGAAAGAGAAAGATTTCCCTAAAGCAATTCATCAGCTCTATGTGGGCAAAGTGGCATTCTCTAAGAATTTGTAGGGATAAACTACACTGAACAGTTCAAGGGTTTGTAGCTGCTTGGAATATTTGATCTGTGTAGTTCTGATCATGGCATTTAGCATACGTGATCAGTGTTCAATAACTGGGGTTATAACAATTAGTAGTTAAATAATAACATCTTCAATTTCCTGAGTGCTCAGTGTGTGCCTGGAACTGTGCTCTACATTCTCCATCCTTACTGTCTTTTATTATTCACTGATCCTAGGAGAATGACTGTTTATTACATTTCTAACTTCTTTTTGCAGGATGAAGAATTTGTTGAACCAAGTCTTGTGTATTATCAACTGACAAGTACTTACTGTTGTTTTCTCTAACCTAATTGGTGGTTGTTGAATCTAAAGGATGTTCTGACTACTTCAATAAAGGCAACAGCAATCAATTCCATAAATAAATCATTAGACGTAGAACACGTGTGTAAACAGGTAGCATCTTCTAATTTGCTGCGTGTTGACGGACTCAAAACAGTTACCAGAACAAGCCACTGATGGAATAAATTTCTTGATGGAATAAGTCAAACAATTGAAAACAAGGCCTTGTAGTGTGTTAAGTGGCAATTTCAAACAGAATGAAGTGCTAGATAAATTTTCATCTGATTGGAAAGTGAGGAACATTGTGGAATTATAAAACAGAGCATTTTTATTCATTGATCTTTTTGTTATCTTAAGGTAGGCTAGATAGGACAGATAAATGCATCTGACTTAGTTTTATTACTTTTGTTCTATGATTTGAACTCTATCTAGCATCATCTCCCAGCACTTAGTCTCTGGACTCTTTTTACCGAATGACTTGAAGGTTTCTGACCAAGTTATGGCCTTTAAACTGGGGTCCCCTCTGCCTAGAATGCCCATCCCATCTTTGCCCCTCAGTCTGCAGGAGTCTATTTGAATTCCACCACCTGACAAGCATTCCCTGAACTGCTGCCCCAGAATCCCTGGACCCACTCTTCCTCTGGACTCCACAGCACCCTGCCCATTTCTCCAGTAAGCTCATTTCTTACACAGTACTCTGATCCTTCTGTTTACTGGCAAGATGCACTAAGTTCTGACTTTGGAAGCATGGTCCATCTTTTATGGCTTTATTTCTGTTTTCGTCGTACCCCATACCCAATCAAGTCTGCAGGGAGCATGGACTCACTGAAGGATTGTGACTTGAAGGCATGAACATTTCATGCATATTGTGTGTATTAGTGCTTTGTTCACTCCCCCACCTCCCACATCCCTACCACAAGCACACACACTCACATTCTCACTGTATTCGGCTGTGTGTAGACTCATCTGTGATTTTTACTATAGTTGCTAAAGCTCAGGGTCATAATCTAATGGAAGGTCATGATCTAATGGAAGTGACCACAGAATGCACATTCGCATTGGGTTCTGCCATGTGCCATCTGGAGCCCAGGATATGCTTGAAGTTACACTTATTCTAGTGAAACTTGGGGCGGGGGGAGGGTTAAATCAACACTCTGAGAACACGTTCATGCTAACAAAAATATAGAACCATGAAGAAAGGGGAAGAATTGGGTCCAGGCTTGTTCCACAGAGGCTCAGGGCCTGCACTGTGGAAGGAAAGCCTCTCCTTACTGCAGAATACAATTCCAGATGCAGGGAATTGCATTCCGTCGGCGCCTGGCTTCCCTCACCCTCTCTGTGCTCATTGCTTGGTTCTCTTTGTTAGAACATGGGAAACAGACATGGCTGCCAGGGAGCAGGCTTTTACAACTGCGATGGCATTCTGTTTTGACGTTTCTCTCAGAGTGGTTGATTTATTTTCCTCTTATGCATGCATGATGTGTGTGTTCCTGCTCACAATCGGTGGATTCAGAAGTGGATTGGGTTTGTCCCCCAACCCCAGCCAAGCAGTGAGTCAATACAGGGACTAAGAGACCCATGCGGGGCTGGGAAGAGACAGAAGCAAATCCTGTCTGGGCCTCCTCAAAACAAGCTGCTGTTTTGCAATAAGGAATCGGGTGACAATTAAAACAAGGTTCTTACCAGTTTACGTAGTGGGTGAGCGGCCTCTTTGCTTTTATTTGGCCATCTGTGCTGGTCTCTGTCGCCTTAAACTTGTAATATCCATCACTCCATTTAAGCTGTTACCTTGACACATTGCAATGTTGTGGACATAATGATTCCACAGAGGAGCAAATTAAAATGGTTTTTCATGATTAGAAGGTTAAATGAAGTAGGGCTGTGGCAGTTAGTGGTGAGATAAGGGGTGTTGAAGAGGCAGAGCTCAAGGGACTTTCTGGTGATTGGAAAATTAGGCTGGCTAGACAGAGGGGTGAGGCTTTTACAAATGATGGGGGCTGAGCAAGAATGAAGACTTCCTTTGGGTGTCTCTGACCCCCCGGGAGCTTTTTCCATACAGAGGCTGTGATGTTGGGCTTTGAGTTTCTTGTCTTCCCTGGAAGGGTCTGTGGAAAGCAAAAAAAAAGCGAGCCTCTCAGGAAGCGGGAAGCTGAAAACACGATAGCAGAGAACTTTTCAGCCTTTCCCGGAAAGGTATATGGTTTTCCTGAAGTTTGAAGGAGAATCAGGGTCAAGCCAGCTTCATGAAAGAAAGAAAACTCCATGTGTCTTTACCCTGCACCTCAGGCCAGAGTTGTTCCTGAGATGTGTCCTCAGCTCCGCTCTTTCTTCTTGCTCCAGACTTCACCATCCACCCGGATCTGGCTCCTCCACAGCCCCGCCAGGATGACCCATCAGTCCCCGGAAACTGGAACCTGGAAGGCCCAGGGCTTTATCTTCCCACTCCCTGAAATCATTCCTGATCTGACCACTCTGGTTTCTCCCCCTGTCACGGGGACTCAAAATCTCAGTCATCTCTGAATTTTCCGTCAGCTGCTCTGTCTCATCTTTGCCATCCACCTAAATCACATTTCTCACACCCTTTCCCACATTTTCTGTTCCTGCTGCCCCTGTCCTATCCTGCCCCTTATTCCCATCCTCCTTGCCTCTGTCTTAAGCCACGGGGACGGCCCCCCAACTCGTCACTGCCCACCTTTCCTCTCCCTGCTCTGAAGCATCTTAAATACGATGTTTCATGTAACTTATAGCTGTCCCTTAACTAAATAAAACTTATTTGTAAAGACCTCCTTTGGCAAACTCCGTACAGAGCTATTAGCGTGATAGCTGAGGAGTTCACCCTGTAGTTACTCCTGTTTCTGTTCTCTCCTTTGTGTTCAGTAAGACCAACTGCTCTGTGGCTACTCATAACCCCATCCTCTCCTCTCTCTCTGCCCTGTCCCCTCTGCCTAGCAAGCTCTGGTCACACACATCCCTACCCACTAAAACTCATGCTCTTATCAAGCTCAATCTCAAATGCAGTTCTGCTTTCTCCCACCCATCAGATGCTTTGGTTCCACGGCAGCACAGTTAAGAGAATGTTCTTATGCCGTTTGGCATCGTGTTTCCTGCTCCTCTTCTGTTAGCTGTTGGGATCTTACTTTTAGACACGTTAGCACAGGCAAAGTTCCCTGCTTGTAGAGGGTGCCAGATCCAGAAACAGAAGAATGAATGGTAATGAGGCCATGTCTAGAAGAATGTGAAAAATCCGCCCATCCTTTCATTTGTTTAGTGGCTCTTTTCACTCAAGTGTTTTTTGAGAGCCTAGAGTCTGTAAGGTACTGTGTTAAGAACCCAGAATACAGAGACTGGATGACCCCGGGCATTCCAGTTCTCCAGGAGCTCACAGTCACATGGCGGAAAAGCCACACAAATAACTACACAGTAAAAAAGTATAACAGAAGTGGCTTCAGAGTAAGGTCTGAGAATGACAAGACTTGACCTCTGTTAGGGTGGGCAGGCTGGAGGTGAAAGGAGGCAGTGGAAGGAAAACCGTGCAGCTGGGAAGGCCATTCTATAGTTGGAAATGATTGGTTTGGGTTTTGCAAACTGAAGAGGAGTTTGCACAGAATATAGGGAGGTAGGGAGGGGTGGAGATGGAAGGGAAGGGTACAAGAAGGCTCTCTCCTTGCTGTGAGGGGCCCAGCACGCTCAGGAAAACTGGTCACCAAAGAATTATTGATTATCTTCAAGTAAAACATCGTAAATAACAGAATCCTTCAAACGCTATGAAAGAAAACGGAGAGGAATAATGGAAGTGGAAGGTTGTTCATCCATTCTTCTTCTTTTTCTTTCCTTTATTTTAACCTTCTGTAGAGAAAGTCCGCTCTCGCCGTGAGCTTCCTAGCAGCGTTCCTCCTCCTGCTGGTCGTGCGCCTCGTAAATGAGGTCAACTTCCCGTTGCTGCTGAACTGCTTCGGACAACCTGGCACGAAGTGGATCCCCTTCCCTTACTCGTACAGGCGGCCCCTCCGAACTCACTACGGATACATAAACGTGAGGACACAAGAGGTAAGACCGCAGAGGGCGATCCGGGATGTTGAGGGTATCCATGGTAACGGCTTTTCTGCAGGAGCAAGATGGCTTCCAACTCACTGAAGTTTGTCTCTCTCTCTCTGCCCTGGAGAGCTTCTTTGGCTCCCTGAACATAATTTCTGTTTTCTGATTCTTAGTTGTTTATAAATATCTGAAATCTGCCACCCTTCGTACATCCAATCTGATTCACTGGCTTCATAGGAAGTCAAGGGAGCCATTTCCTGTTTTCCTGGTGGGGTGTGGCATAACATACATCTTTCCATTTAGAAACTCTGATCAGCAGTCACCAGCTGGAGAACTGGCTGGCTTTATTTCCTATAGGTCAGCTGGTTGGGGAGAACTCTTTATAGGACTTTAGGAAAGCATTTATACTCTTTAAAACTCTGTAATCCTTAGACCTGGAGCTAGAAAAGGCCAAGCTGATTTTAAAATTTGTGGTGGCTGCAGAGATAATAGGATTTAAAGAGTTTTCAAATTTAAAGGGGTTAAAATCATTTAAATCCCATAATCACTGAACCTTTAAATCTTTATAGCCAATTGGTAGGACAGGAGAGGACAAAGGTATATTTGTGGCTAGAAAGGGAACAGTATGTTAGCATATTTGCAAGAAAGCCTTTGTCTCATAAAGCAAAATAAAAAATAACCTCACAAAATATGTAAAGTATATGGAAGTGGTTAATACGATTGTTTTCTCTATTTTTATGGAGTGGGATGAGTGGGAGGTTGATATGCAAAGATGCATAGTCCGAACTTGAAGCTTGTCTGAAGTTGTTCGTGACAAAGGCTAGTCGTGTGTCCACAGACATCACTGGACAGAGTTTTGGATCAGAGCTCATGGAAAGGTCATTTTGCAAAAGGACTAGAGAGCAGGGCCATGGGTGGAATAACCCTCCTGTGCTGAGAGTTATTCTCAGTATTCTGGGAAGGACGTTAAAAGCCGGCTTTGTTCATTCCCTTTTGTAGACAATATCGTATCTGAGTCATTGCTTCTGGTTAATTTGACTCTTTGAAAATTGTTTCTGTATCTGCAGGATTTAAAGGCTTTTTATGAGACTTTTATAGTTGGGGGAAAAAAGGCACCATTAATAAAATATAAATTCTTAGGAGCCTTGTTTGATGTTTATCCTTTAATTGGTTTTAAATTAATTTTTTAAAAGTAGTGCTTGAATTTGTTCAATGTGCTAATAAATTGATTACCTGTATAAAAACATATCTCTTGAAGAAGAGTTTATCTCACTCTTGTCTTTTCTTACTTTGATTTCTGGCTGTCATTTGATAGTCTGTCACCTGACCGCATGGAGTTAATCATTTCACAAGTGCCTGTCACAGGCTGAAAATAAAGCATGTGGCTAAAGTGTCTCACAAACTACTCTCATGAGGGAAATCCTGCCAGATAGCAAAGGCCCTTTCATTTGTTTAAATATTAATGAGTTGGATTTTGGACTTCTGAAAGGAAAACATGGCCTAAGGATGCAGCTGTTTCATTAGTTATGTTAACCAGGCCACCTCTGAAACGCTTTTGATATCATTTTTAATAAGTGACTTTATTAAAGGATATTGAGTATTATTTTGTTCCTGAAGAGGTAATTTTAGGGGAGAAAAACATGGTTTTTGGAGATGACTTTAGGCTTTGGAGGTAGACAGGTACGGTTTAAGTCTCAGTTCTGACACTGACTTTCAAAGCAGTGTGTTTACTTCTAAGTAAATTTTATAACCTCTGAGTCTCAATTTCCTTATTTGAAAAATAAGGATAACTACATCAACCTAGCAAAATTATTACGAGGTTAAAGAGAACAAGGTGCATGAGACGCCCAGCTTCAAGTTACTATTTGATGAATGCGTTACTTTTGCTTTCTTTGTACTTAACCAGCAGACAATGATGTAGGTAACACCACAACACTGTAGCATGGAGTCCTAAGATTTATATTTAAATTTTAAAGAATCTGGACTTAGGGAATTAAACATGTGAAAGGGTTCTCAATCTCATTAGTAATCAGGGTTTTATAAATCAAAGCCACAATGAAAAAAATGTTAAAAGCACAAGGAAGTATTACCATATACAAAATACCAGATTGGCAAAAAATTGTCTGACAATACCAAGTGTTGGCAAGGATATGGAATAATAGACACTCTTATATACTAGTGATGGAAATGTATATTGGAATAACCATTTTGGGTGGGGAGGAAACAGCTTCATTGTTTTATCTAGTAAAGTCAAAGATCTGTACACTGATAACCCCAGCAATTCTAGTCATTGATACTCACACTGGAGGTGCCCAGGAACTTGTGTTCCAGGAGGCCTGGACAGCACATGTGGCCATATTGTTCCCAACAACCAAAAGCTACAATATAAACAGTTATTTATCCCTAGGCGAATGGATTAAGATTGTGCTGTTTGCACTGAAATACGACATGGAAATGACAGGAGGAAACTGCAGCTATACACACGTATGTGACAACATACAGGATATAGGAGCTTATGCAGGGTGATTCCATTATAGGTCACAAGAAAGAGCCCAACTAAATGATTTTGCATAGGGATGAAGGACATGTGGGGTAAAACTGAAAAGCATAAAAGAAAGCAAGGAAATGATCACTTTAGAAGTGGGAAAAGAAATCACCTGTGAGACCAGTGTGCAGAATATGATCAGGTGTGTTTCTGGGAATTCCATAACATGCTAATTAATCTTATTAAATATGCTCTTAATCCCACTGGAGGTCACACAGGTGTTCACAAGTGTAATTATTAAGTATACGTTTATGTTTGGAGACTTTCTTTGGGTCTATTTCATTTTAAGTATTAAAAATAGATTCTAAGCCCAGGAAGGATACTTGTTTACCACTTACTATGGGTCAAGAATCACAAAAAGCATTTTTCCCAGTTTAGCCCCAGGAAACAGCTAAAAGGAAGCAAAGGGACATTAGCTGTAATATCTAAAACAAACCTCAAATGTTTGAAGTAGGCCATTTCACTTTATGTGAACACTAATAGATATATAGGCAACTTTTTTTTTTAGTTCTGGTCTATGCATGATAGAGAGAAGAGACTCCATATTGTACCATGAGTACAAGTATAGAGAAGAAAATTTGCTTGGATGTTGGTAAATATTATAGCATTAGAATTGTCAAAGAGAATGATAGATTTTCTCCCAAACTCCAGAAATTTGGGGCTAAACTGGGAAGAAACTAAAATTTGGTGACTTTCTACCACTCTCTTCGTTGATTTCATCCTCCACTCTGGCAGTCCTACTCCAAGCCCCACATCTGTACCCCACTCTTGCTCATAAATGATTCTGCATCAGTTCAATAATGGCCATCGGAACCAGTCCTTCTCAGAGGTGGTTTTGTTAGATAAGAGATAGGATGAGAAAGCCTTTAAGAGACAAATAATATAACTAAAAGGATAGGTGGTGGATCCAATGTTCTGGGGCAAATAGTTTAAATAGTGACCCTCAAACCACGCTTTGCAGGGAGCCACACATTTCTCCCTCTGTCCACATTATTCTATTCTAAGTCTGAGCAGGTGCAATAGCCTTGGCTGGACTGAGTCAGGTGATCACAAAGTTGATCTACTTGCTTCAAGATCTTGGTCCTCAAGGTTTTCTCAGAAATGTTTTCCCCCTAAAATTATATGTTTTCTGCAAACTACTGAACTTTCTAGGATTGTTTCTAACACATTCAGGCATGCCAGCAATGATTTCCAGACCTAGAGCATCTGTAAATGGGATTATTGTTGATGATGGTTTTATTGGCCAGTGGTCCAGCTGCGTCAGACATTGCCATAACTAGACATAGATTATATGAGCTAAAATATTTGTGAAAAAGAAAAAGTCTTTTCCCTACTGTCTAAAACCAAGGTGGGAGGCAGCAGAATTAAGTCAAAAATCCAGTTGACAATGTGGAGGGGAGCTTTGCTTAGGAGCAAAATCTGATTGTTTGGTTATCTTTGAAAGCTGGATGAGTCCAGGTCCCTTTGGACTGGCCCAGCTGGGAATAGACACTGTCTGGTGAATCTGTGGCAGCCTGTCCTGAAGCCTCACATCTAGTTCAAGCTCTGCTTCATTTTATCAACTCTTCTGGTTATCAAATAAGATGTTCTCCAAAGAAATACAAACAGCAAAAGTATAAGCCATACAGGAAAGATAAACACATGACCCTGTTTGTATTTCAAGTTGTTTGAGTGTTTTTTTCCTGGTCCAGGCCCATGATAAGAAATATGTTGCAAAAACTGTGATGATGACGGTAGAGGACATGATTGAAAGGACTAAAATACCCCTCCCACTGTTGTAATGATAATCTAAATATAACGTGGTTGATGATGGGTCCCACCTTTGACCCAGTCCCTCCTTCCGGTCTCACCCAGGGCAAGTTCAGGTTCTTTCCTTTGGGGGAGCAGAAGTGTTGAGAGCAGGGAAGCAAAATGAGTGCCAGGATGAGTGCTGAAATTCTGAAAGTCTGCGCTGCCCACAGAACCCCAAATTCCTCAACACTGAATGTTGGAGCTGACAAACACCACAAGGTGGTGTCAAACTGAAGCTTGCACCAGGGGCAACTTAGATTTTGCCACAGATCTTATACTCCTCTGCCATATCACTACTGTGCCAGTGATGCACCCACACATTTTATCAGGACTGAACATGGAGACACCACTTGTAGCATCATGGAAGAGGTACCGTATTAATAACTGACCTCGGACATGATAAAAAGCATGTGGTACTCAGGTGTGTTTGCAAAAAAACCCAAAGAAACATATCTGTGCTTGGCAAAATCTTATGAATCCTGCCTGCTCCTTACCACAAAATTTAACTATTCATTTAAAGTTATTAATTGTAGCAGATAGGGAAGGTGTAAAGCATGAATGTACCTCAGGGCGTGGTTCAAGGCAATTGTGTTTTTTTCCTGTTGAGATCATGGCAGATTTGGGGAAAGAGAAGAAAATGAACTGTAGGCTAGATCCAAATTGCAGTTTCCTACCAGGCATGGACGTCATCATGGTGCTGTCTTTTTTGTTGCGTGACCTGGTGTGAAGACATTGCTCAGAGCAAGCAACCTCCAGCTTATTTGCATTGACTGCTAGGTAAGAACATAAGCTCTGGTGTTCAGCAGGACCCCAAGGCCAGATCTTTCTGGTGATCAGTGGGGGTGACAGTAAGCTCAGCTCTGATAAGATCGACCTCATGTCAGGCTAGGGATACGGGGGACTCTTGGTGTTTGGAGAAGAATCGCCTTTCACAGGAGGGGAATGTGCCTAAAGACAGGCTAAGTGGGGAAGCTCGGGATTTCCAGACACAGGAATCAAGTGTCATGCTGCATCGTAATTTGCTCAACAATTTAATGAGGCCCAAGTATGCCTCTTTAAAAAAATAGCAGCATTGCAAAGCCTCAAGTAGACTACATAAGACTATTTAGGATCAGTTGCTGTGACAGGCCGCCCTAGCATAATTAAAGATGTGCATAACATATTGATGTTGCAATAGAATCTCCCAAATTGTGGTTATAGCAACAATTAAGGCACAGAGCTGACTTTCTTGGCAATAAAAGCATACCGTACACTCAAATAAATGTACACATGTAACTAAAGCTAGCCTGAATAGGTTTTCCATATTTGGGAATATAGGCTGTGGGTTTTCCTCTAGTCTATTGAGAGAAATTATATGCAAATGTACATTCCAAAAGTTTAAAACTGATCAATTTAATTGTTAATTAGAATCTGAACATTTCCATTTGTGTAATCATGAAGCAAAAGAATTTTTGACTAAATTGTTATAGAAAAGGAAACAACTAAATTAACATATAATAAAGCTCACTTGGTTGACATGTGCATATTGGATGAATCATTTTAAAGATAATTTATTGTTTTTCTCAAGTGTGAGGGCATACATTCGTAGCGTGGTGGAGGAGAGATGATTATCTTTCTGTCTGATTGTGAAATAGCAACTTTCAATCAATGGCCACATCTCAAGGCAATCCATGACTGAGCACCAAATGAGAGGGAAAGACATTGCTGGTGTTGCAATAATTGTAGGAAGCTTTTGTGGGAGAAGTGAAGCTTATGCTTTGGAGAAGGAATTGGCTAGGACAGAGGGAGAAGAGAAAGTAAAGTTGAGAAAGAGTGAAAGTTGTGCATATACACCGCACCTTCCTCCAGCCCCTACCACTCCCGGTAGGCCGAGGATACTGCAGCCGGAGTCATCGCAAACTCCTAATGTCTGTGTTGGTAATCACCATTGCTTCACCCTTCATGAGTCAATTTCTTACCATTCTTTGCAACCATTGCCTTTAGTTCTGGTCTTGTAACTCTTCATTTTACTTGGCTGGTCACCTGGTCTTGGAGTGCTCTTACCTGGCTCCTTCTGCCCTGCAGACTGTTTAGAGGAAGACTTCTCCTAACACCTCCTTCAGTGTCTCTCTGACATGAACGCTGCCCTGTTCCCAAGGGGCTCCTTTCTGCCGTAGGTCTGTGTGATCCAGAGAAGGAAATCAGACACGTGAGGGTGGGGGTGACACACAGGCCAATCAGGCCAGAATCAAACTTACTATGGGGTATAGAAGAAAAAAGAAATCCTTTTTTTGAGCAACTATGACCTAGTAATGTGAATGGGATTCATGAAAAGGAAGACAGCACTCATGCTTGCAAGACAGCAATATAGGCATACGTGTGATATATACATTTATTCATGAACCAGTGTGTATAAATACACATGCATTTACACATGCGTGCGATGTATACATGCACATGTTTGAAATTTCTATTTTCCTAAATATAAACATGCATTGTATGTATGCATCCTCTATTACATAGTATATCCATCCTGTGTGTGTATGTAGTGTGTAAGTACCCAGGTAGGCGTATGCCCTGTCTCCTTCCGTCTCCCTCCGTCTCCCCTTCATTGGAGTAGGGAGCCCTTTTCTTCCCACCACAGGGGTGAGCCAAAAAGCCAGTCTAGTGATTGGCACCTGGAGCGATTGGGGAGAGGTTGACACGGGGTAAAGGTGAGCCATTTTGAAGCCTTCCCAGATTTTTTTTGTTTTTCTGGCTAACACTGGTGAGAAACACCCTTGTTTCTTTGGTGGTGGAGCTCTTGAGCAGCGACACTCTCTGGATGTCAGTGCCTGTGTCCTTGGGGAGAATGAGCCCCAGGCACTGAGAGAGAAGCAGGAAAAGTTGCAGGGCGGAGGTAAGGTCCTGAGTGCAGCCATTCCTGAAGCCGCCCCCCTCTTCCACCATGGTTTGTGTATATAAGCTGATAAGTCTCTCCTCTTTGTCTTTTGCTGGTTTGGACTGTGTTTTTGTCACTTGCAACCAAAAAGTCCTGGCTGATACATAGCAGTTATTTTACAGCCATCACCACCAAACGTTTAGCACCTCATTTTTCAATGAAGCCCTGCCTGGAGTATGAGAGGGGCTGTTTACTCTCAAACCCACTGGTGGGCGGAGCATGAGAGGTCACCTGCTCAGGTGTCTGCAAGGTGCAAAATGCTGTCTTTCTACTCGGGAAAATACTGCTCAGTAAACTAGCTTATCCTTGTAAGTGTGGAAAATGAAGGTCACAGTTCTTCAAGGTCATAAAGCCAGAAAATGTCTGGGCAAAACCGATTAACTGAATAATCTGGTCTTACGCCACCGATAATTCATGTAGTTTTATTATAATTGTCAGATGAAATTTTCCCCATTGCTGGGAGGCATCAGCAGTCAAAATAGATTGATTTTTGCTTCACAAATCCCATTTTTTAATGATGAAAAATCCATTATTATCATAGTTTTTAATGTAGTAATTGGCTTCCCAGGAAGATATAAGGGAATTTTATTCATTACAGAACCTTAGGTAGGAAAATGCCCATTTGCCAACTGTCATGTTAACACATTTGAAAGGAGCCTATTAGAAATTCAAATATCAAATTACCTCATTTGTGACAAGCAAGGAAAACAAAACAGCACGCCTGTCACAAAGACCTCAACTTGAGGGTTGAGAAACGTGATAGAACTAGCGTCCTGATTAAAAGTTTCTCTTTGACTTCTCTCAAACTGATAGCCTGGTGGAGAGACCAGCCTTCAACAAATGGCAATTAGATTTAGCCATGAATATTAGGCAGTCACCAAATATTTCTTAATAATACATGTTTTTTTCTGTTCCTGACAATGTGGTAAGGATCAGCAGTGAACCCCAGTTTAAAGGAGTGTTAAAATTGGGGTTCGCAGGGAAGAAAACAAGATGGACTGAGTTACAAGAATCCTGGAGCAATACCACTTAGGTGGCACTGACATTGTAGCCTGTAATTATAAAGTCTGAGTAACCATCTTACATAAGAGAGTCATTCCACTTCTGCTAAGGATGGTGAATATTCAAGTAGTTTCAATGAAACAATTGTATTCAATGTTAGGAAGATAATCTGTCACTAAGTAGATGGCATCAAATTGTGATTTCTCATTTTTCAAAATAGCCTGAGAAAAGCTTACTCACAAAAGAAAAATATTTGTTACAGAATAGTTTATTTCGTAAAGTAACTATATAGCTTTTATATGAAATGCTACCCTCTCCTAAGCTTAGGAAATATTGTATTGGGTTAATTGAGTCACCTGACTGATAAGCATTTGCCAACGATTTAATAAGCTGATTATTGATATAAAAGGAAAAGAAGGCAGGACCCTGTGGCTCCGTTCTGTAATCCTAGCACTTTGGGAGGCCCAGGTGAGAGCCTTGCTTGAATCCAGGAGGTCAAGACCAGCCTGAGTGAGAGTAAGACTCTGTCTCTACAAAAATAGAAAAACTAGCTGGGTGTGGTGGCACCTGCCTGGAGTCCCAGCTACCTAAGAGGCTGAGGCAGGCCGATCACTTGAGCCCAGGAGTTTGAAGTTTCACTGAGCTATGATCATCCCACTGCACTCTAGGCTGGGGAACAAAAAAAAAAAAGAAAGAAAAGAAAAAGGAAAATAAAATTAAGAGTTCTGCATTGGCAATCTATGGAGTACACAATAATCTAAAATAATCTGACAACTCTCCTGCTCTCACACTGGGGTATTGCTGGATAAAGCTGAAAACATTATTTAATGCCAGGAATTATTTACTGCTTAATAGGAAGGAGGAAAACCTTCAGGTAACAGAAGCTAAGGAGGAATGTACAGAGAGGTAGGCATGAAAGCCCAAGGTGTGGCTTCCTGGGGGCAGCCATGGAAATGGCTGAGTTATTTTTATCTTGAAATTTATCAGGATGGCACTTCCTTATTTTGAACCATCTTTGCAACTAATATCTCTTTTGTCATACTCTATGTGTTAGGGTTCTACAGAGTAAAAGAACCAATAGGATGTGTATGTGTGTACATAAGTACATGTATACATGCATACATGCATACGTGTGTGTGTGTGTGTGTGTGTGTGTGGAGAGAGAGTACACGTTTGATTCTGAGTTAATTTGTTCATTAAATTGTCTGGGTAGTCCTGTAGGCTGGAGATTGAGGACGATTTGCAGCTTGAGTCCAAAGGCATCAGCTGGCAGAATTTTGTTGTTGTTCAGGAAGATCAGTCTTTCCTCCTTTAAAACCTTTAAAAAATTGTACCAGGCTAACCCGTGTTATGGAGGGTAATCTGATTTACTCCAAGGTTACGACTCTAAATCTGACTCTTATCCAGTAAAAGAAAACAACTTCATGGAGCATCCAGGATAAAGTTCGGCTGAGTACCTGGACATTATGGCCCAGTGCAGTTGGCACATGAAATTAACCATCATGCACTGTATAATACTTCTTAAAGAATTGTTAGAATTTGAAAATTTCTTACAAATACTTTTTGGGTTATGTAAAATTTCCACCCCATACTAAAGATGAGAACTTGGGGCCAGGATGGGTTTAACAAGTTGCTGAAGTCACCCACAGCGTCAGGGATGAGTTTTGAACCTGACTCCAGAGCCCTAGGTTCTACTGACATGATCAAGTGCCACTAAGGGGCGTCCAAAGTGCTGACACAGGATTTCCTAGACTGGCCCGACCTAGCTTGGGCTCGAATCGCCTCATATTTGATCTAATCCTGATTGCTTTTGTTGAATTGCGGAACTTCACAGATGACGTGTGGAGGAGTTTTTACTTTCTCAAGTGGGCTCCTGTTAAGCCGATTATCTTGTTGCTGTCCACATCTGGGCTGATACAAAAGTGAAGTAGAAACAGACTTTCTACTCCGTTGTGCTGATAGGAGTAACAAGCACAACAGCACGATTTTTTGCTAACTTGCTGACGAATTGACCTCGTATTTCTCTCCCTACATTTTTCAAAATAAATCACACTGTTTTATGAGTTACTGAAGCCCCGCTTCCAAAGCAGTGTGGTTGGTAGCTGTGTGTCATCCCTGGCTGCACCAGGCTTTTTAACCCTGTCTGTATTCCTGACGATAACCACGTTCAGGCACCATGTGCTCAGAATAGCCCTTTCTGTCCTCAGTGACTTTCCCGAATTAAAGAACTAGTGGGTTACAATAAATGCTCTTGATTTTAAATTAGGTGGAAATCGACATCTTCCTTCAGCAATCCACTGAGGATAAAAATGAGATAAAGTTTTAGGTGCTGAGCTATGTGCCAAATAGCCCTTGTGTTTCTTACTGGAACATCTACTTCAAAGAGACAGATTCATCTTTGATATCTGTGGGAGCCACATGAATATGAACCGATTCCAATTGCCCTCAGCATCTCCAGAATTTATTTATTTATTTTTTTAGTGCATAGGTCTGCAGTCAGTGTGCTTATTTGCTTCCCCAAACCAGCATGATCATTATAATTCTCCTTTTCATTAAATAACCCACTCTCAGCCTGTTGTTATAATATTATCCCTACTGAAGGTTGGGAATGGAGTCTCCTGACACAAGGGCGTTCATCTCTTAGTTGAGTGCTGTGCCTGTGTCAAAAATCCTTATGCTGACAAAAACAAGGAATAATCATGGCACCAGAACAATATTCCTCATCTGAGCCACCCTGACATTACTCTCCTGGTACCAGGCTTTGTTTTCTCTTGGGGCCTTTAACAGAGAAGAATGCCTCCTGAATTCTGTAGACTACATAATCATGCACACCAGCCTTCTCTTTTCAATGCATCTTGCCCCCAGGACCGTTTTTCTCTGTAAGCGATATTAACTGTGTAGAAGGCCAATTAGGGGATGCCACTTAGGGGTCCTTCTCTTGACTGTTTCTCAAAGCTTCCCTGGAGTGTAGCTGCTAGAAAAAGATGTTAGATACATAATAACGCACTCTATATTGGCCCCTTCCATCTCTCGCCTTCAGGCCTTAGTTCAAACTTGCAGGTTTCTATGAGCCACCTTTACATGTAGAAAGTCTCCCCCGTCCTTAAACTCAGCACAAGGGCCCCCCTCCCTGGTGGTTTGACTGATTCCCCTACTCAGCAGATGTGACTCTTTTCTGTGAACACTTCTGGCATTTTTTATGGTGACTAATCATTATATACACTCGTATATACACTTGTATACTTCACAAAGTTTGTTGACTCATCATCTCATTTAGTAAATCATCCTGTGGCCTTGGTTATATTCTCCATTTTCAACTGAAAACAATGAACAAATGAAGCACAGAGAGGTTGAGCAATTTGTTAAGTGCCACACAGCTGTTCCTTTATCTTCTGATATCAAGTTTGTTCCTTTGCTACCTGTGGTCTCAAGTTATCATTATCTTAGCTGAGCCTTATTCTCTGTGCCAGGCATTCATTTATGAGTGGTTTTTATGCAGCAGCAGTAATAGCTGACATCTTCTTGCCAGATACTCACTTAGTCTTCAAAGCAAAACTGTGCAACAGGTGCCATTATTATCCTGCTTCCTATAAAGGAGTAATCCAAGAGCTGGGGAAGGTAAGGAACTTATTCAAGGTCGGATAACTGCAGGAGGTTGCTGGGAGTGTCATGGACTATCTGTGTCTTGTGTGTCTGGTGTCTTGTCAGTGAAAATGCTGCAAAATCTCACAATTTCCAGAAGCCACCTGTCAGCCACCATTGCTAGAGGAAGACTGACCCCATCGTCTTCTGCATTTCGGATCTTGCAGGAATGCATTCCACTGGAAGAGTCTAAATGGTGTTTGAGGTCCTAGCGGCAAGAGAGTCTGGAAAATGTAATTAGGGTTCTAGCCCCTGCTACATAGGATGGGGAAAAAGCACAGAAGAAGGTGAAATGGGGATCTAGCATATATGGGCGTATAATAATGATGTGAGGCCATTGCCCCGGTTTTTGAATGAGACCCTGTTAAGATGCCCATGGAATGCTGAGTCACCCAGTGGCTGGGTAGTACCACCCGACCACTGGAGGGGAATGAACAACTGCATAATTTGATGTCTTAAGGAAAAAGTAATTGCTAATAAGCAGTGAGGAAAAGGGCTAAGAAAGAAGTGGATGTTTTCTATAGTTATTGAGGAGAAGATTACGCTATCTTTAATGGAAAATTAATCAGGCAAACAAGTGCCCTGAGGGCTATCCCCAAAGTGCTGCTGTTTGCAGCCACTCGCTGGATGTGCAGCCATCAGAGGCCTCCTTAATCCTTCATCTCTCCAAGAATGATTGAATAGAAAGTCTGTTCCTCCTGTCCTGCTCAAAGGGTTACTTCATTAGCATTACTTCTTGTGCACAAACATGTCATTTCCTAAGTGGTGTGCAACTTATCTGTTTCCATCCTGGCTAGGCAGCTATCAGTTCCTCACCTGACCAATCCTTCCTTTCACCAATTACTTGCAGATTCCCATTCCAGTAATGGGCCTCCCACGAGAATGTTCCATCTCTTCACTTTCTCCACCAGCTGGTCAGGGTAGGGTTTGATCCGATGAAGTTGTGTCTCAGGTGGGCCTTTGTTTAAAAAACTGTGAAGACACCTTTTATGAGAAATAAATATTAATGTAAATGTAAGCATTTATTTACCAAAAAGAATGGTAACTTAATGTAGAGACCTGCCTAGAATACCTCATGACCTTTTCTCTCTCAAGTGTGCGTTCGTGAAGTTTCCTGGAAGATTGATTGGAACATGAGGATTTCGTTTCATGGCAAATCATGGGCTATTAAATCAGCTCAGATTTGTTAAAGTCTTTAGTGGTATAAATTTCCCTGTACTTAAGTTAAGGAAACTTACCGTCTTCTTTACCTACAGTTAATTTTGTGGCAGTATATTAGTGTGGGCAGGGTATCCCACTAGCTCCGAGTTTTTAATGGAGCTTACCCAGGTTAATGATGGTGGGGATCCCCAGGGGGAAACAGAGCACTTGGCTCAGATGCCCTGTGGGAGCTGAACCTGCTGGAATGCTCTTCAGCAACCGGCATCTGCATCTCAGTAACTCCTCTTCACTGAAGGTGTGTGGTACTTTCTTTATCCAGTCATTTCTTTTTCACATCTTCTCATTCATGCAAGGGACGCAGAAACATTTAGAAAAGTCAGGACTCTGCAAATTGTGCGATTGATTTTCCTGTACTCATCCCACAGCGTTCAGACTGAGGTAAGGTACTTAACTTCATTGCGCTCTAAGTTGCCTTCTGAAGAGCAAAGTCGATACCACTTCCTTGGAAAGAAATAAGGCCAGGATGGGTCGGGCTTTCACCACATGCAGGTTGTGCTAAGTGTTTCGGGGCTAATGGCATTCCTTGAGTAGTGGGTAAGTTGATTAAAAGGTTAGCGTCTGCGCTGTGGATCGATCCATGTGTAGTCCTTAAGACCATGCGGTCTACAGACTCTGGGGTCTGCCCACCTCCTCGCATCCCCAGTGCTCAAGACTTGGCCATTCTGAATCACTGTGAATTCTGAACTACACCATACACCTACTTCAAACCTTTCTGAATTTTCAAATGCCTGCTTCTTCCTTCATTAAGTCTCACTCTAGGTCTTTCCCAACTGCCCCCTCCTTGGTGGGCTTTATTTTAGTTCCCAGTGTTGCGTCTGTTTCTACCAGAGCATCTGTAACCACACATGGCTGTTTCTTAGGGACACAGCAGTCACCCTGTCTATAAGCGTAAGCTCCTGAAAGGTCGGGCCCTCTTTGCGTCCTTATTTCCTTTTCCTTCACACCAGTAGTGGTGCTTCCATTGAGGAGGAAGCACATCCAAAAATATTTTTAGAGATGTGAATTTCCGTATAGTATTTATTTCAACCCTAACAGAGCAATGGAGATCAGCTACATCGAGGGATGTGATTCTCCTTCATTACGGCATGCCTGGCAAGGAAGGGCGCTCGGCAAGATTTGCTTCTCATAAAATCACAGGAATCAGGAGCAGCTATTGGAAGACTCAGAGATAGATTTAAGTTCAATATATGTGATCGTTTTCTGGGCATTATCATTGTTCAAAACTGGAATGTGCATTCTTGCCCAATAGTGACATCTCAATGAGTAGAAGTATTTGTACCGAGACTCACAGGGATACAGCAATATATATTCTTATATTTGGAATAGGTGCTCAGCAAGATCCTTTCTGTTTTTAAAGAATCTTAAAATTCTATTTTATTTCTCGAACTCAGTTCAAATATTAACTTCTTGTAAGTGCCGGTGATAGCTTTGATGGTCATCATTATCCATTTGATAGTCATCATTTCACCATCATTTAGAACTTTTTTTATTAACCAAAGCCAATGGAAAAAATTATGTTTAGCCTCACTCCCAAGTAAGTGTGGCTATCCTCATATGTCTGTGTTTCCTTTCACTTTTCTATAGATGTTGTAACATTTCTAATACTTTAAAAAATATCTTTCAAATTAAGTTAACAAATACTTGCCGTTGGGTCAGATGCAATAGGAGATACAAAGCAGATATGATAATAATCATGGTGTTAATGTGTGTTGAGTTGTTTTTCACACCAATGCTATGTGGTAGGTACAATTTTCCCATTTTATAAATGAGGATGCTGAGGCCCAGATAGACTACTTAATTTTCTGACAGTCATGTTTCTGTTAGATAGAAGAACAGAAAGAATCTGATCTAAAGTCTATACCCATGAGGCATTATTGTCTCTCGGTGAATTCATTTAATAAGACACCACCACTTGCCTTCAAGGACAATTCTGCCTGCTGGAATATTACCTGTGTTTCTTATTCACTGGACAAGGCAATCCTTGTTTTTGCTTATTTTAAAGATTTCTTCTTTCAAGCTTCTCTGCATTGTTACCACTTTATAGTATTCTGGCATTGGCCAGACAAATCCATATTTATCTAATTCATACCATTTACGATCTTCTAGATGTGCTAACTGCACATCTTAGTCTGAACTCACAAGGGTATGAGTGTGTTTCCATGATTATGTTAATTATTCCTCCCTGAGACTCCTCCATTTACATTTTGCTTTGTGGAAAGCACCGCAGCATGCCATGGTCCAATGACAGGTGGAACTCTGGTGTGGTAGAGTCCTATTTCTGTTACTGAATGTGTGTGACATGCAGAAGGTAATCTGGGAGGAACCAGAGGATATGTACAAGGTGCCATGTGATACAAATAAAGTGATGTTGGTCAAATGAAGTGAAATGACCACAAAGTGAGGTTCACTAATATCCCTGTCTATGGGTCCTCACAGGAAGGAACTTGTATAGAATTTGTCATCCTGTCACTAAACTGGTGGTTGGCAGGTAATAAATTATGATGATTCGTCCCAACCTTGACTGAACAGATTCCTTCTGTAAGCACGCTTGAGTGCCTGGAAAGTATGATTTAGAGAAATGATTTTTAAATCTTAACATACATCCCTTTAACATGAAGGATTAGGTAAAATAGTCATTGCTGGGCCCAGCCCCAGAGTTTCAGATTCAGCAGACCCGAGTTCAGTTTCAAGAGTTTGCTCCTACAACACCTTCCCAGGTAATGTTGATGCTTCTGGTCCTGACATCTACTTCAAGAACTACTTAGAGAACTGCAGATGTAGAGGCCAGCCTGGGTCATGGGAATCAGCATTTTTAGAAGGCTTCACAGGTAACTCTAATGTGGAAACCCAGAAGTTACGCATAATCTTAGTATTACTTCAGTTCTTTCAAAGTGTTTGAATTGATACCATTCGATCCCCTGCTGACTTTATCTGTTTGGTCTAGAACTCTCTCTGCATTTTTTTTTTTTTTTTACTATAAAATGCCTGCACCTACTTGCTTCAAAAGATCATTTGCAAGTAGAACTCTGCCTGAAACTTATGTCCGCAAAGACCGAGCAAGTTCTAAGCCTTAAGTAGTGTCCTTAATGGGGTTTTGGAAACCCAACTTGAAGCAGAATGATGGATAATGAAACCAATTTTACAACCGGCTAACTGAGATGCACAAGAGTTAAATTCCTATCGCAGATTTCTGGTAGCAAAAACATGGCCAAACTTCTAAATAAACATTTGTAATATTAAACATTGACATAAAGGTGAGCAATACATATGTTGAAGAAACATTATATAACTAGTTAAGGAATTTTTACCAAATTTTTGGTATATCAGTGAGTGATGGGGTAGTTGTTGTGGGTTAAATCAGGGGACAAATAAAGGTTTGCAAAGCAAACATTGTAAGGAGCATATCCTCCCATCACACAGTTCAAAATCACAAATACGGGGGCTCCCTCGGCCTTTTCTAACCTTACTATATACTCGCATAAATTTGTATAATTATGGTAGACTTTACAGATTTTTATTTTATGATAATTTTCATTCATTCATTCTTAGATTTTCCAACCCACTTATTCCAAGTCAGGGCCAAGGGTGACTTGTGCCTATCCCAGCAGTTCAAGGTGCAGGGCAGGAACCAGGCATGGCCAGGGCACCCTCCCTTCATGGGGCCCACTCTCACACACCCACACTCAGTCACACTGGGACTGACACTCCAGGTCACCTCCTGTGCAGAGCCTTGGGATGTGAGAGGAAACCAGAGTCCTGGAGAAAACCCACACAGACCCGGAGAGAACATACAGACTCCACACAGACAGTGTGGCCTTGGCTGGGACTCAGTGTTTTTTTCTCATTAACTTTATAGCGAAACACAGTTGAGTGAAATGACGATATTTGAAGACCTATTATAATCAATTGAGGATTTTAATTTCTCCTTTCCAGTTATATTTTTCAATTACCTGGCACATAACAGGTGCTTAAAGAATCTTTGTTAAAGGAATGAATATCTCTTATAATAAAAAATATTCTACCAGGCTAGGCTGACTGACCACATATCTCAAACTGTGCTGGAATGAGTTATGTCTGAAAAAAATTATTAATTTATTGATCCAAAAGAGCCATGTAAAATTGTTTTCCTCTTCTTGCTAGCTATTTTCAATTTTTCCAATTTGGGCTCAGCTAGCAGTGCCACAGCTGAACGAACTACATGGGTTTTAATAAGGACTCCTATTTCTGGGAAGGAAAATAAGTGAGTCTGGAGGGCAGGGTCACACTGGGAAAGCCTTTCTGACACAAAGCAGGATTAAAATGCATGGGCAGACTGAGAAAGTGGGGGAGAAGTTACAACTTCTCGGTGTGAATTTCCTCCGAGTGCCATTAGTGTATCAGGAAGATGGCGTTTACATGAGGGAAGAAGGCTAGAGCACACTGATCTTGAGTTTTTTGGCATGATTTCAATGATTTGTTGAATAATTGAACTTTGACCTCAGAAATGTTTTAATATTGTACATATTTTTAGGCTACAACGTATTTCCTGTTTTTCCCTGATGATTGTTGTGAAGCGTCTTTAAATGTACTGTTCAAGTGAGTCCTGAGACTATGGTATTCAACTCTGCGATTCCAAATAGTGGTGTATCTTTGCGGCAAAAACAAGGCTTTTAGGGCTTCCATTTGATTTGTCATCACTGATAGAATCTCAGTTGGCAACACAGTCTTAATTCTTTGTTGATCTTCATTAGAAACTTATGAGATAATCATTGGGATAGTAACCTTATTATTAGGGTGACCAGATTTTAACATCAGTAAAGTGGGACAACATGGCCGGAAGTGGGGGGCGGGGCAGGGGATGGCGCAGGGCAGGGCCTGACAACAATGCAAACTTTGATAAGCAGTTCTCGATAATCACTTCTCAGCAATTATTTGTTATTATTGCAGTTTAACATTATAAAATTAACAAAAATAATATAAAACTCATATCCTGGTAAAATGGCCACATGGCAGCAGAAAACCGTATATTCCCTTCCTGTTCTCCCACCCGTTTGTGCATTCTTTCCAAAAATTGGGACTAAAACACTGTGGGACGCGAAACAAATTGTTGAAAAGTGGGACTGTCCTGCCAAAAGCGGGAGGTCTGGTCACCCTACTTATTATGTAATTGAGGAAATTTAAAAGTTCAAGTGACTCATCCCAGCTAAAGCAGCGGGTAAATGAAGAGGCCTCTGGAGACCAATCAGCTTCCTTCTCCCCAGGCTGAGTGACCAATCAACTTCCTTCTTCCCAGGCTGAGTGACTAATCAACTTCCTTCTCCCTGGACTGAATGACCCATGAGCTTCCTTCTCCCCAGGTGCATGCCTGCGTCAGGGACAGCTCTACCCAGAATACATGTGTCCGGGATAGCTCTACCCTTGTATCCTCACTTATTTGATGAGAAAAAGGTGAGGCCCAGGAAAAGCAAGTGACATGGTTGGGGTCAAAGGGCAAGGCGTTGAGAGCTGATTGAGGAACCACATGTCCTGAATCTAAGCAGAAACCCTCCCCGCCCAGCAGACCTGCGTTAACAAGGAGCCAGGGCTTCCTCTAGATGACCCAGTGGGCTCCGGAGTGCAGACAAGCCAAAGAGACTTATCTGTTTGCCTCTCAGTCCCAACTCCGCAACTCTGCTCTGTGAGGGATGCTGGGTCCCTGAGGCACAGAGGCCAGCCGCCCCTGATTTCTGGAACCTCCTTTCTCCCAGATCTGTCCCTTTCTGTTGCTTATGCAGAAGCCAGGCTGACCCCAGCCTCCCCCAGGCCCCGGTCGTGGGGCTCATCAGTCCTGCATCCCCAGACACTCTCCGCTGCTGCGTCAGCACCTGGATCCTTGCCCAGGCTCTGCAGGGCGAGAGTCTGGAGCCTGAAGAGAGAGGAGAGGCGGGCCAGATGTGCGGCTGACAAACGCAGGAGCTGCTGTGCAATTAGAGCTGCTTAGAAATAAGTCAGGAAATTGTCCCTCCCGCGGGGCGTGGAATCCAGGGGAACCGAGGCAGCAAGAAACTGCTCTTGTGTCGGGCGTGAGGCGGAACTGGTGGCTCAGTGGCTTCCAGTCACAGGTGTCCTCCTCTTGGAAGGAGGCCTTTTTGAGCTAAAGCACAAGGCGTCTCAAAGCTGGTTGGCTAGTACACGATCTCTGAAGTGTGGCCTGCGAGCCACCATCGCCTGGGTGCCAGTTAGAAATGTGAAATCCCAGGGCCCAGCGCAGATCTATGGAATAAAAATCGGCCTTTTTAAAACAAGATCACCAGACGGTTTGTTTGCATGTTTGAGGAACTTGGCTCTGAACAACACGTGTGAGCCTGGGGAGAATCTTACAGACCTGTGGGACACTTGGGGGCTGTGACACTTCCTGTGTATTTCTTGCAACCCAAATTGATCACATCTAATTGGGATCTACCCCAGGACTGGCTTGGGTGCTATTAACCCTCCTGTTTTTTCTAGCCTGGCTCAATGTTTCCAAAGGGCTGTGAAGGGCCCCAGGTTCAGGTAAGGCTTTGGGAGTCAGAGGAGCGCTGCAGGGCTGTCCCTGAGCAGAGTGGCCTCTGTGGGGAAGCTACTTACTGCGCTGCCCCTTACAGTCAGAAAGTCCACAGCTGCCCTGCCTGGGGACCCGCCTCGCCAGTGTGGGAGCAGCACACGGAAGATGACGCTTTGCAAAGCTGAGGGAAAGTGTTGCCCTTCTAGGATTAATATACTCAACACAAAGTCTGCCAGGAGAGGAGGCTTTTGCTGATAAATATAATTCTGCTGTTGATTTATCTAGTAATGGAGACTTGAAATTACAGGAATCAATGTGTATGTGGAAGCCGTTGTCATTTGGTTAATTATGTTTTGCCAGAGGGATGGAGAAGCACTTTATGCTGGGTGTGGCCAGAGGTTTTTCAGCCAGAATCCTGTACTGTAAAGGACGAGGCTGGAGTGTAGACAGAGACAAAGATGCCATCAATCCAGATTCCTGGATGCTGTGCCCATGCTGGGGCTGTAGTGTAGACAGAGACCAGGACACCATCGTTCCAGATTCCTGGATGCTGTGCCCCCGTGCTGGGGCTGTAGTGTAGACGGAGACAAGGACACCATTGTTCCAGATTCCTGGATGCTGTGCCCCCGTGGTGGGGCTGGAGTGTAGACGGAGACAAGGACACCATCGTTCTAGATTCCTGGATGCTGTGCCCCCGTGCTGGGGCTGGAGTGTGCAGGTCTGTATCAGTGGTTCTTATGTGCGGTGTTTTGTCTGGAGACATTTAGATGGTCATACTGTGTGGGGGGCAGTGGGTAAAGGCAAGAATGATGCTGATGTTCAATATCCTACAATGCAAAGCATAGCCCCACACCTACTCCCCACAAAGAATTATCTGGCTCACAGTATTAATAGTTCTAAGGCTTAGAAACCCTACTCTAGAGTGCTCTTACTTGTGATTCTGATCCAAAGAAATGGGGTCAAGTCCGTGTTCTATCTGTTGACAGATAAAGAAATTGGGGATGAGGATCACATCTCGTATCTAAGATTATTTTCCAGGATGTCTACCCAGGATGGAATCAAGTTGAGCGTATAGAGGGAGGGGCTGGAATGGCTCTCTGACCGCTGGCACCTGTCTGGAGAGGTCCTGTCATGGGGGCTGTCCCCAGCCTTGCTGGCTCTACATTCTGGTGAACCAGCCACAGGTTGGAAGGTCTGGCCTGGGCTGTAGTCTTAGCTCTGCTCCTTAGTGAGTGACCTTGAGCATGGCAGGCAGAATGATGGTCCCAAAGATGTTCACATCCCAATCCCTTCCATGGCAAAGGGGACTTCGATGTGATTAAGTCAAGCATCATGAGAAGGGGGTCGTCCTGGGTTAGCTCAGTGTGTCTTTGTAAGTGAAAGATGAGGGCAAGATGGGCAGAGCCAGAGATTTAAAGACACAGTGCTGCTGATTTTAAAGCTGAAGATGGAATGAAGAAGAAGGAAGAAGGTAAAACCCAAGGAATGTGGGAAGTTTCCAAAAACTAGAAAAGGCAAGGAAGCAGGTTCTTCCCTGGAGCCTTCGGAAGGAACACAGCCCTGCTGACACCTTGAGTTCATTCCGGTGAGACCCGTTGTGTACTTCCGACCTACACAGCTGTCAGCGGAAAGCGTTTTGTTAAGCTGCTAAGTTTGTGGTCCCCTGTTACGGCAGCAGTGGGAAACGGATACAGGCCGTCCCCGAGTTACAAACATCTGACTCTGTACCACTGGCACTTATAGACAGAGGCTATCACAGTAAGTCCCTAAGTTACAAACATCCAACTGATGTAACAGAGACTGTTACAGGTAATAGGGAAATATAGCTCTTCCAAATTACCTATAAATTCAACTTAAGAACAAACCCACAGAACATATCATGTTGTAACCCGGGGACTGCCAATACATTAAGAAAAACATTTTTCCCCTTGCATGTCCCACTGTGGGATAGGGCTCCTCCCACTATAAAATGGGCCTGACCATTTATTCATTCAATAATTATTTATCGTGCCCCTGCTCTGTGTCCACTGTCCTAGTCTCTTGGGGTAGAGCAGGGAACCACACACACCAAGCAATCCTTCTAATCCAGTGAGAGCAGATTGATAATAAACCACAAAAAGTACATAAATATATGAGTGATACATGATATAAAGCAGATGAGGCAACTGGAGTCCACGCCTGCTTCTTAGGAGGCGTTCAGAAAATGTTCTGTGATAAGATGGCACTTGGCATAAACCTCAAGGACATGAAAGAGTGAGCCGTGCAGACGGCGGAAGGCAGAGTGTTCTCCAAGAGAGAAGAGAAGGATCATGTGCTCGGAGCTAGAAGCTTGTGTCTGGATTCAAAGGGCAGCGAGGGAGCCCATGTGCATGATTACCTCCCTAGGTTGGTGTGAGAATTTACATACGTAAGATCCCTTGGTGACCATTATTAATAGTTATTATCATTGCCATAGTCCCTGAGTGCATTTATGGGGCTGCCAAGTGACCCCACAGGGGGACCTTTACTTTTTTGTCTACACAAAAATGAAGAGAAAACAGCTATTGGCCTAAGACCTTGCAAATAGTGCACAGAGTTCTAGAAATTGGGTATTTCCCCAGCATGGAGCTGGTCGTGGTGCTGTGCGTGCCCTTCACAGTGGCAACCCTCTGTGAGTAGTGATGGAGATCCTTACCGGGGTGGGCCTCGTGCCTCTGTGTCCAGGAGGGGGCCCCCCATAAGCCACGGGGATCAGAGCCATCAGCTTGTCCATGATAGGGGGCACACAGCCATCCTCGGAGAGAAATCAGTGAGGAAGTCAGAGACCTCGGCCCCTCCTGAACAGAGAGAAGTCGTGAACACAGCCCCCAGCAGCCCAGCCTTGCCAACAACTAATCTCCCAGAAGGAATCACCCAGCTCTGCCAAAGGATAAAACTGAAATACTTAAACTTTGATCCATACACTTCTTTTTTCAAGGCAGGTAGTGGAATGGTCTAGTGTTTATAAAAGGCTGAGAAAATTAAATGCCCAAATGTTGCCCATGGCTTTGTGTTGGGGTAGGCCCTTCTGTGGAAGGTGGTGTGGGAGTTGGAATTAGAGGCTCAGAGAATGAGGTACCCAGAAGGCTCGGAGGGTCTGGGGCTGGCCTTGTACCTTCCCACGAACACCTTAGGCCGAAGGAGCTTTTTGATGCCCTTTTGTGTCTGACCTCAGGCTGACCAAGGCAAGGGCATCGATTTTGACTAGATGGTTCACCCTCCTTTGGGCTGAAGAATGCATTTGTAACATTTGGCTCATGAATTTGATTATGTTAGATTTTTTTCTGTATGAGTTTCTTCAATCTCTCTTTCCCTACTTTTTGATAAGATAAATGAAATAGCTACAGAGCAGAAAGAGGGATGCGTGCACCTTATTGTCTGTGCAAGGAAACTTTCCCTTTCAGACCCACAGTCATATAAGGAAGTGGGCGTCTTCCGCCACACAGCCCTTTCGGGAAGAACGACCTAAACTTTCATATCAGCTGTCGTCTCTGTCTGGAGGGACTATGAGAGGAAAATAAAGGAAGGTTACAGGGGCAAGATGGATGGCTCCCCGTCAGGAGAAATGAAAATAAAAAGAGTCACATCTGTGTGCGTGCTGAGCTCTATGGGAGCGGAATCTGTAGCCTAGAAACCTTGGCCTGCTTGTCCGGACCGAAATACACCAGGCCTGCCGCCCCGATGCAGGGCTAGTTTTCAACTCTTTGGAACCATGGCCTGTCAAATCCTGGTGTACCAATTCCTGTCTTACGTCTCCTTTCTTCTCCTCAATATCTGAAGCAAAACCCTGCAGAGTATAGAGGGGAAGCAGGATCCAACAGGTGCGTCCAGCTTCGAGTGCTTTGATAGTGTTTGCCTTTTATTTTCTTAAAGCAAGTCAGTGCCATGGGCTAGCAGGATACTCTCCCAATGGGTGATTAATGTGCCAGGGAAAGTAATTATAGACCAAGTTTTAAAGAGGAATCCAGGCAGCCTCTAAGAAATGCTTCAAGTGGTATACGCATTTATCAGTTCAGCAAAGAGTTGTGCCATCCCCCAGATGTCAGCCATTGAGCGAAGCGCGGGACAGGGAGCAAGTGGGAGAGAAGACCCTATTTGGGCTCCTGGAACTCATAAAGGGCAGGGTAGACAGAAATGCACATAAACAATATGTGATTTGAGTTACTCCCTGTCACAAGTGTCACAGAGGAAATGCACATCATGTTTCTCCAAGAGTGATGAAGGGCAGGTCACGGGTGAGGGGACGGACAGAGAAGCTGGGGTGGCCTTCCTGAGACTGAATCTGAGCCCTGAACTGTGAGATGGAGCCAGGTGTGTTGTTACAGGCCAGGGACAGAAACAAGTTTTACTCTGGCTCCTCTGAGAAGGCGTGAAAGCCTGTGTTTACAGAGGGAGATTTTTTTTTTTTTATTAAATCATAGTTGTATACATTGTAACTTTCATGGGGTACAGTGTGTTGTTTCCATATACAATTTGAAATACTTTCATCCAATTGGCCAACATAGCCTTCCTGTCATTATCAGAATTGTTGTGTTAAGACATTTATATTCCACATTTAGAAAGATTCGCATGTACCCTTATAGGATAAATCCTAGGCGTGATCCCAGCGATCACCCGCTCTCCACCCATCCTGCACCCTCCCCTCCCCTCCCCTCCCTCTCTTTCACCCTTAAGCCTCTAAAGCAGTGGTCCTCAACCTTCCTAATGCTGTGACCCTTTAATACAATTCCTCAGGTTGTGGGGACCCCCAATCATAAAATTATTTTCATTGCTACTTCATAACAATAATTTTGCTACTGTTATGAATCATAATGTAAATATCTGATATGCAGGATATATTTAGGCGACCCCTGTGGATGGGTCATTCGACCCCCAAAGGGGTTGTGATCCACAGTTTGAGAACCCCTGTTGTAAAGGGACCTTTCCTGGTCTCCTGTCCCTCTGACACTATGTCCTATTCCCTTCCCCTGCATCACCTTTTACGTACTCTCTAATCATTACATTACATACTCTGTAATCTACTTATCAGTCTGCTTTATTGCCTGTCTCTACCACTAGGATGAGAGCTTACCTCAATAAGTACCTGGGTTTTGGTTTGTTTGTTTTTTATTTATTTTGCTCACACTGACTGTGTCTCCAGTGCCTTGAAGAGCTCTGGGCTCATAGTAGGTGCTCAGTGAAGACCGCATCCATGGTATTTACTCAGCTGTTTCTTTTTACCCTTGGAGAGGAGTGTGTTATAGAAGAAAGACCTAACATTTTGAAAATTGTCAGATCTGATATCATGTGCTATAGCACACAGGGTCATTGGATTTGAATGAGAAAAAAATACATTAAAAAATGACTTCCATGCTGGTTGAGTAAATATTCCCTGGTGGTTCCCGATTTCTGTCTCTCCGTAGCACAGTGAGGTGGGAGCTATGAAGCATTGTGAGGTGTGGAAGGGGATGCCTAAAGTTTTTTTATTTTTATTTATTTATTTTGAGACAGGGACTCACTATGGTGCCCTCAGTAGAGTGCTGTGGTGTCACAGCTCACAGCAACCTCAAACTCCTGGGCTTAAGTGATTCTCTTGCCTCAGTCTCCCAAGTAGCTAGGACTACAGGTGCCTGCCACAACACCCAGCTATTTTTTTGTTGCAGTTGTCATTATTTTTTTTGCGTCCTGGGCCAGGTTCGAACCCACCAGCCTCAGTGCATGTGGCTGGCACCATAACCACTGTGCTATGGGCGCCGAGCCAGATGTCTAACGTTTTGTCACTGCCATGTTTGGGTCCCCTAGTCTCTTTGGGTGCCTCCCCCAGCCCAGCCCCTCTCTGTACACAGCACAGCCCACTCTATACTAGCCCCATGTCCTATCAGGTCTTACCTGCCTATCTTCCTAGACCCTCAGGATCCTTGTCTCTGGCTTACAAAGGACGTCTGATTAATCTGTAACCAGTTGGTGCTCAACCTCAACTGATTGCCTCTCTGTCTCGAGCAGGCCAGTCCTGCTTGCTCTGTGAGCACAGCAAACAGAGACACCACCCCCGGCGTGTGGCTCAGGCTCCCTCTCCCCGGGCTGTGATGAGGAGACAGCCTGCTGTTCGGCTCTTTACCTTTCTGGTGTTGAAGCTGCTGCCGACTAACATCAAGAAAAGGCTTTGAGAATTTCTTGTACTGGGAGAACAGCAGCAGAATGGCTCACACAGAAGGCAAGGTCAGGGAGAACAGAGATGTGGAGACAGTGCAGGGTAGAGAGGAAGGGAGCCAGGCAAGAGAACAGGAGAGAGAAGAGATGAATGAGGGAGCAAAGCACACAGCCTGGTAGACGTTGCCGTGGCTTTACCCACAGAGATGCTAAGAGGCAGGTCTAGCAAACCCTGCATGGCATGGAGCTCTATTCCTAAATAGTATTTCTAATACAAGTAAGAACCCAATAACATTGATTAAATACTTTACATACGTTATCTCCTCTCCAGGTAGGCAAATATTATTCAGTCCTATGCTCAAAATTTTTCCTACAAGTCTCATCTTCAGCTGAGTAAGAACCCGCACCCCTGTGGGATCTCCTCCTACCCCCAGCAGTGACAGCCACTCCCCCCAAACAATTTCTTTGCTCACTTCTTGCTATTCTTGCTCAAACCAGTTGTCCTGCCACAGGGCCTTTGCTCTGGCTGTTCTTTTGCTTGGAGGAGTCTTCTTCCAGACGTCCTCAGACTTTCTCCTTGCTTCCTCTGAGGGTCTTTCACTTCCTAAGCAGAGGTCCCTGTGGCCACCCCTGTACAGTGTCAGCTCCCAGAGCCATTCCTTCCTCCTGCTACCCACTACTCTCACTTTGCTGTGACTTTCCTTATCCTACTTATTACCACTTGGTGTATAAGATTATTTGATGCCTGTGTTTGTTTTTGGCCTGTAGCATATGAGTACGGGCACTATGTGAGCTTTCTTCTTGATTTATAGGTAGTCCGCGTTCACTATGGATTTTGCTTTTTGTTTCCCATTGTAGAAAAGAGAAAAATTAAGCTCATTTCACATAAGTTTTGCCACGTCGTGGAGAGGAGTGCGTCCAGGGCCCCTGTGGCTCAACTACAGGACCAGATGATTCTCCAGGGACTTTACACACACTCATAAAACATTTTGAGGGAGGGACAGGTAGGACATTTGTCCCAAAGGGTGAGCAGACATTTCAGGAACTGCCTTTCTGTTTCCAGTTAGGATCAAGGAAGCTGTAATTGTGTAAACTAAGACAGGGGAAGAGACAGCAAATACAGACTGCAGGGCAAGATGGGAGGCACAGGCATGCTGCAGTCCTGCCCAGTTTGATTTATTTCAGCCGTGCTGTCCCTCTGTGGGAGCAGCTTTATGGTGGGGGGCGGTTAGTAAGAGAAGTTTGCGAGTCAGAAGTAGTGGCTTCCAATTCCTACCGTGCCCCTTCTTAGTTTTGAGAGTTCTGTTAACACTTGTGAGCATCCATTTCTCCTCCATGAAATGGGATTAGATCAATGGAAATAATCCCTACTCTGAGGGTTGATTCAAGGATTAAATACCATAATGTACACTGTTGTCAGCATACCACCAGCTAGTGCAAAGACTCACTAAGCCCTCAGAATTCACTGTTGTTAGAATCATTAGAGAGTCTATTCATTATATGCAGCAAGGTTTGGTTGAAATTTTATGTTTATATATGATTATTCTCTTTTAATGAACATCTAAAATTTGAATAACACAAAAGGATATCTACATGTCCCCTCACTGTCACACCAGAGCATTATCTAATAAGCCTCCTAAAGGTCATCTGACTCTGCCAGAAAATTTGGCTTAAAATTACCATTGATGTGGGTGGCGCCGGTGGCTCAAAGGAGTAGGACACCGGCCCCATATACCTGAGGTGGCAGGTTCAAACCTGGCCCCTGTCAAAAACTGCAAAAAAAAAAAAAAAATTACCATCAATTTACAGTCTAGACTTTGCAAAGTTTATGTTAACCTGTAGAAAATTAATAAGATGAAAGTTATTATTGCCCAATGGAGAGACAATTTCTAACAGAAAAGAATAACACCCCAGATGTTAGGACTTTATATTCCTCTAGATCAGCAGTTTTTGGCTGGTCTGTTGTGGGAGGATCTCAGGTATAGAATGAAATGTTTTTAATGATCATTAGTTAAATTATTTTCAAAGAAGTGATAAGTATATATTTTCTTACTCTTTTATTTTTGATCAACATAATTTAGGTGCGTTGCCAAAGTTTAATAATAGGTTCAAGTGTGCTGTGAGATAAAAAGGGTTGAAAAACACTGCTCTAGAGCTTTAAGCAGTTTTGTGTCTGTAACTTAAAAACACTATTCCGGCAGTTTTTTCCCCATCCATCCATCCGTCCGTCCACCTTCCCACCGGCCTACCTCAGTTCCTTGAATTCCCCTTTGAATCTGCTTTATGATCTTGCTGTTTCCTTTATTCATGATTTTAACAAGTCTTTGTTTGACCTATGCCCCTTGTGTATTTGTATGTGAATAAATTTATATAGTATAAAATTTGTATAATACAGTATGGTCTCCTAGAAAGGAATTGGTGGTATCTAAGTTATTTACGTTTAAATCTTGGTGAACCCGAGTAGGTGAGCAGTTTGTAGACTGCTGTCCCGACGAGACTGACTATAGACATTTTATTGTGCCTTTGCTCACTACATATAAGAAGAGTATATGACCCTGGTTAGGGGCCATGGCTCTGGCGTCAAGACTGCCTGAATTTAAGCTGTTGCTCTGACACTTATTACCTGCATGATCTTGGACAAATTACTTAACATATGCCCTCCTGCCCCCCAAATGAGGCCGTCTTAGTACCTCTTATCTTCAAGAGTATTTTGGGGAGTAAATGACGTAAGGCATATGAAGTGATTACATGGTGTCCGGCCCGTGGTACCTAATAAATATTGGTTAATATGACTTGTGATTGATCCTCCTTTTAGGAACTTAATAAAGAAAATGGAACTTTGCAAGTCTCTTGATTATATTTGATTTTAGTATTGATACTTCCTCTGCAAACTCTGGCGGTAATTGCATAAAAAGAAAAATTTCCTTCTGTTTTTCCTAGCAGCCTACCAACTAGAAGTTCTGAAGGCAAGTGTCCACCGTGAAGGGTATTTTATTCTTTGAGAGCCCTTCAAATGAAACTACCCCCTGCAGAGTGCATTTGAAAAAATGGGCTTCATCTTCATTTGCTAACCTTCTCCAATATGGTGCAGACAGAGGTTACTGTTTAGTTGTAGTGACTGCTTTCCTCTGTAGTTCTCTGCTCGTGCACACTTTCTGACCCTACGATTTGCACTGAAAGTCTAATTTCGTGTGAGAGATCACCTGTGATGTTTGCATATTTTCAGAATGTAGAAGTGTCTTTTCCGGCAACGGGTACGTTCTGATTTCCTTTGCACATGAGAGCTGATGTAGAAAAGGCAGCTGAGCAAAGGTTGGCAACCTTTCTGAAGTGCTATGCCAAGTCTCCATTTGTTCACTGTAATTTAAGGTTTTCTCTGCCAGGACGAACCTCCTGTCTTCCAAACCACTAAAGACTGAGAACTTCCAAGACAGAGCAAGGCTACAGAAATTCAAATTATCATTTTTTAAAATTTGTTTAAAAGCTAAGAATTCTGAAAAGGCTGGTGCCAATTTTATGCCATCCAGCCACCATGATCGAGTGGATGGGGAGCTGGTTGGTGGAGAGACTGCGGGTCGGCAATCTCTTGAAGCTTTTCATGCAACCTTTGTTCATGTGTCTCTGCTCATTCACAGACACGCACCGCGCATCCCTTCAGCAAACCAGTCATTACATCTAATGATGCGCCATCCACTCTGGTCATGGTTTTATATATCAAATACTTAACTTTTTCGAAGACTAAGTGAGAGAGTCGTATTTAATACACCTCGCATAGTGCCTGGCTTGTAGTATAGATTCAGTAATGTAAGCCATTAATTTTAATCTTCTCTTTAAAATTTTACAAAAGTAATAAATGTCCATAGTAAAGGAACTAATAGGGCAGAAGAGTTGAAACAAAGAGCAGCAATTTCCAACACTGTGCCCTCCCGGCCATCGTCACCAGAGCCTTAATTAAAAAAAATTTTTTTAAAATATAAAATTTATATTTTCAATTTTTTATATAATATTTTTTTTTTAGTTCTTCTGATAGTTACCTATGAAACCCTAAATAAGCAAGTGTTAGTAGTAGGGCTGCCTCCCCTGGACTCTCATAGGGAAATTCTACGCTTGTTGAGTCTAGATTCATGTGGTCAGGGGCAGAGTTCCCTCTCATCCTTTTCCAAGTGGGATTCCTACAAGTGTTCGTGACTGTTGAATGCCGGAGCTGCCGTCCGAGGGACACTGTCAAGGCCAGCTCCCCCTGGAACCCCTTTTGTACCACCTTCCAGACTTGTGTGGGAGGCCGTTCCCTTCACCTCCCTCTAGAATGTCTCCGCCTTACTCCCCCTTAGTTGCCCCTTTGCCTCCTTTCTCTCTCTTATGCCTTTCAGTGTTGTGGACTCCCTAAGGAGAAGGAAAGAAAAAATAATAATAACCTGCAGCCCTCTCAGTCTGTTTTTTTCAGTCTTTCTGTAACCTACTGGTATGAGCTGGGGTAGGCATGGGAGAAGGAAAATAGCTCTTGGGGTATAAGTGGCCCCAAAGATCTGGAACGAAACGTACAGAGAACAACCTTGAGACAAAACCATCCTGCTGTGTTTCCTTATTTGACTCTTCCTAGATTCAGCTGTAGACACTATTGATTCCTCTCTATAAAAATACAGGCATTAGCTCATATCTTTCTTCCTATCTTTCTTCTCCTCTCCTTCCCAAAGTTTGATCATTATATTAGTGTTTTGGTCCTTCTGTGGTTTCTCTTTGTCATCTTAAATAAAGAATTTAGATCTCTCTTTCTTGTTCCATCACTTTGGGGCAGTCTCTCTCCTTTATCCACCAAGGTGAGGATAGCTGCTCCCTGGGGCATCTATTTCCTTTTTTATTATCAAGATTGCTTTAAATATGGTTCTGTCCTATAACTGTATTCAGAGTTTCCAAGTTTTAGATATGGTTTGATTATAAAAATTGAAAACCAATAAATAGGATTTTTTTATAACGTTGAAAATGGACCATATGTTAGATAGGAAACATCGTTTCACTGTTAAATGAATGTGTGTTCATTCTTTTATTTATATTACTTTCCAGTTTATGAAAATAAAAATTTGAAGAGAAAATATAGCCCATTTCAAAGTCCAGAGTTTTAAACAAGTTGAAAATAGCTAAATTTAATCATGCGTACATCTCCGTCACAAGATTTATTAAGTGCTAGTGATACTTAAGAGGGCTATTTCAGTTTTAATTTTTTTAAGGTATGAGTCCCGACAATAACATGAAGAAAAAGAACACAGAAATGTCTCTTTTGAATGACACATTTTAAAAGCATTAGTTTGAATCAGATTTCTTTAGCTCAAGTGCAATTAATAGTCTAATAAAAGCATCATCAATAAGATGGGTGGATGTGTGAGTCATCTGTTAAAATTTTTAAACCAAGACAGGTTGAAAATAAACATGTTTTCCAGCTTCTTACATAAGCTTTTTGTTCTTCCAACTCTGTGACATGGATTAAATTGTGATAATGGATTAAAAGTATTGCTTTATCACCTAACACATGAAATGTTAGTGCTGTAATGTCTTCTAGTATTTATACTAATAGAGGGGCCGGCGATGGTGAAACACAGACTCAGTTCCTGAAGTTTTTCTAAGCATCATGATTCTGATATGTGCTCTTTTTATTTTCAACCCCACATCTCAATTTTCTGACACATTTTTCACTTTTATAATTCTAAGGATTTGCGGCATCACAGTCTTCTCTAAGTCCTTGTGCATGTGACTAAGAAAATTGTGACACTCAGTACAAAAGTTCAGAGTGTAATTTAGTGTTGAGAAGTAAGCCAGATTTTGTCCTGGATCTTACATGCTAATCAGCTTGCGTGGAGAGATTCATTTGCTAGAATTTATTTTGAATGTGCACGTCTATATTCACAGAAGAGATTGGGCTGTGGTTTGCTTCTTGGTATATTAGCTTTGTCGAGTTTGGCGCTAGGCTTATGCTAGTTTTGTAAAATGAATAACACTCTTTGTGTTCAGCTTGGGAATAGATTATGCAGCATCGTCGTTACGTGTTTTTGAAGATTTCAAAGAATTGTTTTCTAGAGAAGGGTATGGGCTTAAATTTCCTTTCGGAAATATTTCATTCATAACATTTTTTTTTAAATTTTATTGAATGGTAACTATGTACATTAATGCACTTCTGGGGTACAGTGTGGGGTTTTCGCATGCAATCTGAAATACTTCCATCAAACTGATCAACACAGACTTCATGTCATTTTCTCAGTTATAGTTTTAAAACATTCTGATTCTACTCTTAGAGAGTTTCACTTGTACCCCTGTAAGAAATACCTCAAAAATGGTCCCTCCAATCCCCCTCCCTCCACCCA
>CAUYQV010073575.1:0-15713 GCA_963574575.1 Galagoides demidoff | reverse complement strand
ATTATATTCATTTCAGTTTCTTATTTTTCTTCTTCCCAAGTGCTATAACCATTTTTACTTTTCTTTCCTCATTGCACTGGTTAAGATTTGTAGTACAGTGTTGAATAGAATGGGTATTCTTATTTATTACCAATATCAGGGATGCTTTTACTATCACTTAAGTGTGATAATTACTTTAGGGCTTATAGATATTCTTTATCGAAATATGAAAATTCTCTATTCTTAGGTTCCCATGAGTTTTAAAAAATCGTGACTAGGTATTAAGTTTCTTATATGTGAGGCTGGGCAAGGTGGCTCACACATGTAATCTTAGTACTCTGGGAGGCCGAGGTGGGTGGCTTGCCTGAGCTCACAGGTTGGAGACACCTTAAGCCAGAGTGAGACCCCCGCCTCTAAAAATAGCCAGGCCTTGTGGTGGGTGACTATAGTCCCAGCTACTTGGGAGGTTGAGGCAAGAGAATTGCTTGAGTTCAAGAGTTTGAGGTTGCTGTGAGCTGTGATGCCATAGCACTCTGCCAAGGGTGACAAAGTGAGACTCTGTCTCCAAAAAAAAACAAAGAAAAATTTCTTACATGTGTTTTCTGCATCTTTTGAGATGGCCATATAATTTTTCTGTTATATAGTGATTTAACTTTTATTTGCAATTCTAGAATAATTCCAGCTTGACCTTGGTTAGTTCTCCTCTCCCTGGATTGTATCTGTTAGTATTCTGTTCAGGGTTATTGCATCTACGCTAAGAGAGATTGACTTGCAGTTTTACTTTATTGTGGCTTTGATATCATGATTATGCCAGTCCCATAAAACAAGGGGAAAGTGTTCCTTGTTTTTCTGTTACCTAGTAGAGGTCCTGTGAAATTGATGTTTTCTTTCTTAAAGGGTAAGAAGAATTCATTGACAAAACCAGCTGGTGTAGGGTTTTCCCCGTGAGAAGGAAAATTTTCAGAATTCATTTTATAAGTAGAAATGAAATTTTTAGTGTTTCATTGTATATCTGCTTAGGATGGGCTTTTTTTTTTTTCCTTAGGAATTTTCTTAGGCTGCCCACACCTTCCAATTTGTCAGTATGAAATGGCTTATGATGTGCTTATTATCTGCAATGATGTCTTCTTTAGATTCTTGGTGTGGGTAATTTGTGCATTGTCTCTTTTTTTTTTCCTTTCTTTCTTTTTTTTTTTTTGGAGATAGAGTCTCACTTTGTCACCCTGGGCAAAGTGCTGTGGTGTAATAAATAGCTCACAGCAACCTCAGACTCTTGGACTCAGGTGATCCTGTTGCTTTTCAGCCTCCTGAGTAGCTGGAACTGCAGGTGCTGACCACCATGCCTGACTAATTTTTTCCATTAGCAGAGATAGGGTCTTGATCTTGCTTAGGCTGGTCTTAAACTTCTGGGTTCTCTGCTGAGCCTCCCAGAATGTGAGGGTTACAAGTGTGAGCTGAGCCACTGTGCCCAGCCAGGGTGCGTTTTTAATTTAAGCCCGATTTAGTACTTTTACTGCTTATTAGACAACGCTGTTTCCTTAGACACTTGAACTGCATTTAACTTCCTCCCACCTTGTGTGTCATTGTTTTAGACATTTTAATTTTAGATATGTTTTTGGTGTTGTCATCAATTGTTTTGTACAGCAAAACAATTTAGATTTATTCTCATAGTTACCCTTTTTTTTTCCTGCAGTTTTTGGCCATGGCTGGGTTTAAACCCACCACCTCTGGCACATGGGGCCACCGCCCTACTCCTTTGAGCCACAGGCACCGCCCTAGTTATCCTTTTTGTTGCTCTCATTCCTTATTATTGTTCTACTAAGCATTGTTTTTCTTTTCCCTGAAGAACTTTATTTAATATTAATTTAGCTTATGACTTTGGGTGAGGAGTTGTTTGTCTGAAGAGTCTTTGTGTTCACTTTTGAAGAATGATTTTGCCTAGATATAGAATTTCAGGTTCTTTTCTTTTCTTTTCTTTTTCTTTTTTTTTTTTTTTTTTTGGGACAGAGTCTCACTCTGTCACCCTGGGTAGAGTGCTGTGGCATCACAGCTCACAGCAACCTCAAACTCTTGGGCTCAGTGATCTCTTGCCTCAGCCTCCCAAGTAGCTGGGACTACAGGCACCTGCCACAACACCTGGCTTTTTTAGAGACGGGGTCTTGCTGTGGCTCAGGCTGGTCTCTAATTTCTGAGCTCAGGCAGTCCAGCCGCCTCCACCTCCCAGAGTGCTGGATTACAGATGTGAGCATCTGCACCCAGCCTTTCAGGTCCACCTGCCTCCACCTCCCAGAATGCTGATCACAGGCTTGAGCATCTGCATCCAGCCTTTCAGGTCCTCCTGCCTCCACCTCCCAGAATGCTGATCACAGGCTTGAGCATCTGCCTCCACCTCCTAGGTTGCAGGCGTGAGCATCTGCATCCAGCCTTTCAGGTTATTTTCCTTCACCAGTATTTTCTGGCCTCCTTTTTATTGAAAAAGGCAGTACCTTTTTTTCTGTAGTTATGTTTAACATTTTCTTTTTACTTTTAAGCATCAGTAAAACTGCTGCTCTTCAGTGTATATAGATGGCTTGATTCCTGATGAATTTTGGAAAAGTTTCAACTGTTCTCTCTGTAAATATTCCTCATTCCCCAGTCTGTCCTCCCTCCCCTCTGAGGGTCTCCATTCTGTGCACATCAGACTTCTTTGTACCATGCCCTGCATATCCTCTGCTCCTGTCTGTATTTTCTAGGCTTTCTATTTACATCTGTCCAGATTTTTTTTATTGACTTATCTTCCAGTTGACTGATTCTCTTTTCAGCTGTGGTCTAGTCTGTTTATCTCATACCTTGAGTTATTAATTTCAGTTATTGTATTTTTCAGTTCTAGGATCTGTTTGATTTTTAACGTTCTAGTTCTCTAGTGAAATTTTTCTTTTCGTCAAGCATATTTGTGAACAGTTGAAGTTTGTATCCAATTACTATAGTATATGGATCACTTCCCAGTCTGTTTCTTTGTTTTTATGTTTTCTCCTGGTCCTATTTATTGATATTTTCATTTTCATTCTTTTAATTGAGTATCAGATATTATGTGTTGAAAACTGGAGAGGCTGTGTGATGCTATCTTCCTTTGGGGTGCTTCCTTCAGTTATCTGGCACAGGCCTAGGGCAGGGACAGATCCTCTCAGCTCAGTCAGGGTCTGAGTGACTTGCGGCTGGGATTCGGTCGGCTGGGATTCAGTCGTGTAACCCTCTCGGTAAGCTGCCTTTACCCCACCCCCATCTGGGGTGTATTGCCCAGGGCCCCTCCTTCTTGTGTCTCCCTAACACTAAGAGGCTTCTGAAACTCAGCTTCTGGCCGGCTTTTGCAGAGTGTTGGGCCCATTTTCTGTGTCTCCTTTTTCTCTGGGATCTTGGCACTTCAACTCCTGGCTTTCACCCCTATACTCCAGCTTTGTATTACCAACCCTACGAGGCCATCCAGAGCTCTGTTAGCTACTACTTTCTACTGGGTTTTCTTTCCACTGTATCAGGACACTGCCCTAAATTGTCCAGGATTGTCCCTGCCCCGAGGAAAGAATGGAGCTCACCTCAGTGGGCTTGCCTTCTGTTTGGAATCTTTGATGCCTGCGAATAGACTTTAAAAATGGGTTCAGTTTTTTTGGTTCTTGATGGGTTGACAAGCTATAAGCTACCCTCGTTTACAACTGGAAAGTGGGTAAAATCCTGGTGTATTATCTCTTTCTGTAGCAACATATAAACTCATATTAAATATATTGATTAGCCTTACTTAATATGGGAAGGGTTTGTGATAACAGATCTGATGGTGACAACGAAGGCTAGGAAAGCTTACACAGTGTTACTGTGTGAATTGATCACACGTGAATTTTATTTTTTTGGGTTTTAAAAATTACTGCTTTTAGGCTTCCCTCTAATTTCACTTTAAAGTTTCAACTTCCTTTTCAAATGCAGATTCTATTAACCCTCATGTAGTAATTTTACAGTCTTTGGAAGACTTTTCCTGAGGAGAACTTTAGTATATAAGATTAGAAGAGTATGTTCAGGTTGAATTGTGGTTTGGACCCCCAAATCTGCCTTCATCTCTCTATGTTTGCTGTGGAGAGCTCAGAATACTCTTGTGGAATAATATCTTAAAATCAAATTTCAGGGCAGTGCCTGTGGCTCATTGAGTTGAGTGCCAGCCTCATATACTAGGGTGGCAGGTTCAAACTTGGCACTGGCCCTGGCCAAACTGCAACAACAAAAATAGCCGGGTGTTGTGGCAGTGCCTGTAGTCCTAGCTACTTGGGAGGCTGAGTCAAGAGAATCGCTTAAGCCCAAGAGCTGGAGGTTGCTGTGAGCTGTGATGTCACAGCACTCTACCGAGGGTGACAAAGTGAGACTCTGTCTCTAAAAAAAAAAAGTCAGATTTTATTGAAAAATAAATCTGCCCATGTCAATTGTGTTCCTTGTCAAAATGTTGGTTGAAATTAATGGCCAGGAAGCCAATTCCACAGGGTAGGCACGAGGTGTTGGGACCTGAGACGAGGAGGCTAGAATATGAGGCAGGGGCGTTAGAAAGGGAAGAACCTGAGGAGCAGAGCCCAAGATGCCAGAGGAAAGCCTGGGGGAAGGCTGATATTGGAGGTGTTTGTGGCTGGCACCACTAGGGCAGGGTTGGTCCTAAACACTCCGCAGTGGGTGGCACTACAAAGAATTATCTGACCTCAAATGTTAGGCATGATGAGGTTGAAAAAATTGGTATGAAGAATCACAAGTTTTTGGGCGGCGCCTGTGGCTCAGTGGGTAGGGCCCCGGCCCCATATACCAAGGGTGGCGAGTTCAAACCCCGCCCAGGCCAAACAGCAACAAAAAATAGCCAGGCGTCGTCGTCGTGGCAGGCGCCTATAGTCGAGCTACTCAGGAGACTTAGGCAAGAGAATTGCCTAAGCCCAGGAGTTGGAGGTTGCTGTGACGCTACGGTACTCTACCAAGGGCGGCAAAGTGAGACTCTGTCTCTAAAAAAAAAAAAAAAAAAGAAAGAAAGACAAGCTTTTCTCAATTATTGCTCTAATGCAAAGTTGGCTACAACACCTGACTATAATTTGTTAAGTGCTACCAGTAAGGTTTGATCTAGTACTTGCTAAGCTCAAGTTAGTTAATAAATCAAGGAGAATCAGAAATAGGTAAAATTAGCTAAAAGGCTGTACCTCTAGGGTAGATACTAGTGACTACTTCTTGTGCTTTTTTTGGTAGTAATTGGTAAAACTTCTTTTAAAAGACCATGCTTATTTTCATTGTTTTTGACTTATGAAACAGTTAAATATATTCTTTGACAATAGTGTTTCACTATTTGTAGCTTCTCTGTTATAAACACTGACTTTGCAATTTTTCTTTGGAAGCAGCCCTCTCTCCTCTGGTCTTTCAAAAACACAGACAGACAGACAGTCACACACACACACAGGGTCTTGCCGTGTTCTCCAGGCTGTTCTCAAACCCCTGGCCTCAAGTGATCCTTCCATACAGGCAGGAGTCACTGCCTGTGAATATTAGTGCTGTGTGAAGACAAAATTCTTGCCTTCTGGGGGTTTACTAAATAATGCACCCTGCTTGTGACAAATGCCTGTTGTGAGGCATACCCTGACCGAATCATGGTTACAAGGAAAGCCATGACCTTGGCTGTGGGTGGCAGGCTGCCTACCACATTGTAGTCCAGGCTTTCTGAGGCAAAAAGGAGCCATAAGTGAGTGCTTTCTTAGCAGTGGCTTTACTGGGTGCAACGCTAGGGCCTGGGGCCATTGTTGCTGGATCCAGAGGGAAGGGAAGGGTGGAAAGAGGTGAGGTTGGAGGTAGGGTGGGGTGGGATTCAGCAGGGCCTTGCCAGGGGCAGAATTGAAGAGTTGTTTCTTTTTTTTTGTTTAAGTACCTCAGCAGGAGAGAAGACCTGATTTGAGTGAGTTTTTAAAAGATCTTGCTGGATAGATAGATGTTGGGTTGGAGGTGGAGGCAAGATTCACTTTTTTTGTTTTTTGAGACACAATCTGGCTATGTCACCCAGGCTTATCCCACAAAGCACAGAACAATATACACTTTTTAAAATTATATAAATAAATACGACAGTATCTTAATGCAGCATACACAGTGTTCATGTACATATGACTAATGTATGCGCTAATGTATTAAGTATTTTACTGGGAGCCTGTTATGTGTCAGGTGCTGAATATTCAATATGTAATAAGGTTTATATAGCCCTCATAAAGAGAGATGGAAGAAAAAGGCACTTGTATTGTTTGGTGTGAGCAAGTCAAGTGGGTGGATGATGCAGTGTGGGCGCACTGTCTCCGGCTGTGTGTGTGAGGCGCCGTAGGGGTGGGGTGGGTTGGTTTTCCGGGAGACTCAGCCACCCAGGGTCTCACAGCTCTGTCTCTGAGGCTTCCCAGAGCACCAGGTTGTGTCTTCCATTTGGCAGACTTTAGGTTCCTTGAATTCAATATGGGCCAGACTCATCTTTGCCTGGGATATGTCCTTCCTCATGTGGATGGTAGTTTTCTCTCTAGTCAAGTAGCCAGAAACTAAGGAGATGGTCGTGCCTCTTTCCGGCCCTAACTGTCATCCTGGCAGCCTCCAGGTCCAATGACCAGACCTTTCCCTGCCATGTAAGTACCTCTGAGGCCCACTGGTCAGACTGAACCCCTTGTAGTCCATCACCCCTTTCATAGCAGGATCTTTACACGTATAAATCTGGCTGCCTGTCCTTTGCTTGAAAAACTTCAGTTCTGGCTTGGTGCCCATAGCACAGAGTTTACGGCACCAGCCACATAACACCGAGGCTGGCAGGTTTGAACCCGGCTTGGGCTAACTGAACAACAGTGACACCTGCAACAAAAAAATATCTGGGTGTTGTGGTGGGCGCCTGTAGTCCTAACTACTCGGGAGGCTGAGGCAAGAGAATTGCTTAAGCCTAGGAGTTTGAAGTTGCTGTGAGCTGTGATGCTACAGCACTCTACCGAGGGCCACAACTGAGACTCTTATCTCCAAAAAAGGAAAAAAAGGAAAGCTTCAGTTCTCCATTCCCTGTGGGCTGAAGGCCTGGACTCCCCACGTCTTTCCTGGTCTGGCCTCTCCCAGTTCCTCCCTAGTTGTGGTTAGTTCCTCACTTTCTTACAACTGTGTAAATAGTTGTTCTTTCAGATTGGGGCTCTCTGTCATGTCTTCTGCTTGCTGACTCTTCTTGCTACAACTGGGTAATTTGGTACAACTCTTAGAGAACCTGTTTTGCCCTGTGTCCAAAGATCCTCAAAAATGCTCATATTCTGGGTGGCGCCTGTAGCTCAAGTGGCTGAGGCGCCAGCCACATACACCAGAGCTGGAGGGTTTGAATCTGGCCCAGGCCTGCCAAACAATGACAACTACAACCAAAAAATAGCCAGGCGTTGTGGCGGGCGCCTGTAGTCCCAGCTACTTGGGAGGCTGAGGCAAGAGAATCGTTTAAGCCCAGGAGTTGGAGGTTGCTGTGAGCTGTGATGCTATGGTACTCTACCCAGGGCGATAGCTTGAAGCTCTGTCTCAAAAAAAACAAGTAAAGTCTTAAAACTCCAAATTTGGGGTGGTGCCTTTGGCTCAGTGAGTAGGGCACTGGCCCCATATACCAGAGGTGGCAGGTTCAAATGCAGCCCCAGCCAAACTGCAGCAAGGAAATAGTTGGGCATTGTGGTGGGTGCCTGTAGTCCCAGCTACTCAGGAGGCTGAGGCAAGAGAATTGCCTAAACCTAAGAGCTGGAGGTTGCTATGAGCTGTGATGCCATAGTACTCTACTGAGGGTGACAAAGTGAGACTCTGTCTCTTAAAAAAAACAAAAAACAAAAAAACAATGCTCATATTCTGACACAGCATTTTGACTTCTGCTATGAAATGGTTCTTACCTGGAAAGGATGTTATGCATAATGATAATTGACCCTAACGACTTGCATATCTGCATTTTTTAATTGGTTAGACCACAGTCGTATGTAAAGTATAAACATGGGTAAAGTCCGTTTTGCCCTGCACTGCGGAGCATCTCTTCCCTATCCCTGCCTCCCCTGGCCCCTCTCTGCTTTAGCGTCAGTTTGAGAGGCACAGGAGCCTGGTGGTCTCATTGTTGGTGCTCTGAAGTGGGATCACTTGGCTCAGGTGAGATTGAAGACCCCACCTCTGGCTCTCTCTGTAATTGCTTGTTCCCCAGTGACTTTTATTTTTTTTTGGCCGATGCCAGGTTTGAACCTGCCACTTCTGGTATATGAGGCTGGAGACCTACTCCTTGAGCCAAAGCTGCTGCCCCAAATTTTGAGTTTTAAGACTTAACTTTTTTGAGACAGAGCCTCAAGCTATCGCCCTGGGTAGTGTCAGGGTGTCTCCTTGAGCCACAGGCACCATCTACCAGGGACTTTTCCACCAGCTAGTTTTAACCTCATGTTAGTGTTCTCTGCCCAAATTAATTCTGATGGTAAAAGTTGAGAAGTGACACTTTTCCCAACCCTTTATCCTTCTACCTAAAAAAGAACATTCTCCTTTGTTCCCTTTCTATCTTTTTCAGTCCCTGTAGACATTTGCATGTGTATTATTCAGAGCATTACAATCAGTCATCATTCCTGGGATGTTCACACTGTCCCCTTCAGATTGCCTCCTGTGTCCTTTGCCAAGACCCCATTAGTTCTGAGTGCTTCATTACTTTCTGGCATAAAAATCTGCCCTGGGCCCACTTTGTGCTTTTCTTGTCTCAGATCTGAAATCATTCTTCTAGATAGCCTTGGTTGCTTATAGAGGGAAAATGATATTTGGAAATCAGTATTTGGGAAGTAGATGTGCTCATTGTCACAGGAGTTAACATCTGTCATTAAGCAGAGTAGAAAAAGTTCATGAAGAGAAAACTCCAAATTCATATCGGTATTCCTTTATAAATTACAACTTTTTTTTTTTAAAGATAGGGTCGTGGTGTCACAGCTCAGAGCAACCTCAAACTCTTGGGCTTAAGTGATTCTCTTGCCTCAGCGTCCCAAGTAGCTGGGACCACAGGCGCCCACCACAATGCCTGGCCATTTTTTTTTTTTTGTAGTTGTCATTGTTGTTTAGCTGACCCAGTCAGGGTTTGAACCCTCCAGCCTGGGTGTTTGTGGCCAGTGCCCTACCCACTGAGCTACGGGTGTCACCCTAAAAATTAGTTCTTTCTTAATTTATTTTCTTACACTGATCTTGATTTCAAATGATATCAACATTATTTTCTTTTCTTTATCCTATGACATACCTAAAATGGTTTCAACATTTTGATTGTTCTTATAATCAACCTAGCTCACAGCAACCTCCAACTCCTGGGCTCAAGCGAGTCTCCTGCCTCTGCCTGCCAAGTTACTAGGACCACAGGTGCCCGCCACAACGCCTGGCTTTTTTTTTTTTTTTCCTGGTTGCAGCCATCATTGTTGTTTGGCGGGCCCAGGCTGGATTCGAATCCGCCACCTTAGGTGTATGTGGCTGGCGCCTTAGCCACTTGAGCCACAGGCACCGAGCCATAATCAACCTTTTGAGTGAAGTTTTAGGATTTCGTAGAAATTCTTTTTGACCTTAGAATAAGGGGGCCAGACATCTTGCTTTTGGCGGGACAGTCCCGATCTTGAACAATTTGTCCCGTGGCATTTTAAAAAGTCCTGATTTTTGGAAAGAATGCCCGACAATCTAGGGAAGGGCGGGACAACGGGAAGGGAATATTCGGTTTTCAGCTGCTGAAAAGGTTAATGTAACTCCGTTTGGGAATGAAGAGGTTAATGTAACTTCATTTGGAAATGAAAAGGCTAATGTAAACTCCCTATTTCCCTGCTGGGCAGGGTCGCCTAGAGGGACCAGCGCCCTAGTCCTTTGAGCCACAGGCGCTGCCCTATACATAATTTTTTTAAAATGTATTATATTTGTAAATTGTACTTATGTTGAAATTAAAAAATATATTACAATACTATTTTTGCGTTCTATGAAAATTTCTGTTGCTCCATATAGACCAAATTTTTAATCTAGAACACCCCCCCGCCCCCCCATCAATGGTGTCTGCTTTACCACTGTTAAAAAATCTGGTCACCTTACCTTAGAATAAATACCTTTTAAGAATATGCAATTAGGGGCGGAACCTGTGGCTCAGTGAGTGGGGCACTGGCCCCATATACTGAGGGTGACGAACCCGGCCCTGGCCAAACTGCAACAAAAAAATAGCTGGGCATTGTGGTGGGTGCCTGTAGTCCCAGTTACTCTGGAGGCTGAGGCATGAGAATCGCCTAAGCCCAAGAGCTGGAGGTTGCTGTGAGCTATGACAGGATGGCACTTTACCAAGGACAACAAAGTGAGACTCTTGTCTCTTTAAAAAAAAAAAAATATATATATATATATATGCAATTAGAATAATGAGTTTTCAAGGAGCTTGATATAACTGTGTGGTTATGTTGTATCACAGTAATTATTAATTTGATACACAATTAGGTTCATTTGTTTTTATTTATACTTTATTTCAGAGTTTGCATTTTTCTTTTAGGGGTTTACTGTTTTTCACATACATGAAACGTTCACTTTGTTCAAATGGCAGAACTGTATAAGAACATATACTCGGAAGTCTCTGCTCCCAGCTCTGCCCCACCCAGCCCTTATAGGTTGGGAGATCACGTGTCTGAGGCTGTAGGGGACAGCCTTGGGTTTTGCTTTTTATCCTGGAGCAATTAGTGATAGTGCCTCCTTTCACTGTCAGAAATGAAGCGTAGCTAGAGCTTTGTTGGCGCCTGCTGATGCTAATTTAGAGATGTGGACAAAATGTTTCCACTTTGTAGATTTTTTTCCTTGCAGCTAAAAATGAGCCTTTGGCGGCATCCTGCAGACTTTTGGATTGTGGTTCTCTTGGCAGGGAGGTGGACTCACGGAGTTCATACTCTTGTCTTTCACAGAGTCTGATTCTTATTCGGAGGAGGAAATTTCCTTTTGCTCTGAAAATAAATATGGAAGGTTGAAGCATATCCTGCGTTTCTTTGCAAATGGATTAATTATCCTTCCTGCCTGTGTAGTTTTAAACCTTTGCCAGTACTAAGAGAAAAATTGATTTCAAGTAGTGCATGCCAAAGTCATTGAATCATGTATAGAAAAGTTCAAGTTCTGCTTGAGACTAATCAATATTTCTGAGCGACTGTTCTCTCTTAAATTGCTGTTAAGGAGCCAGAGCAGTCTCTTCCTTAAAAATAGTTGATGGGGGAAATGGGCATAGCATCATATGCACGCTCAAGTAGGCAGATGTGGCAAAGTAAGATTATTTTGAATAGTCTAAGTATTAATTTGAACATGTTATATATTTCTTTTCATGCAAATTAAAATATAAAGGATTTCATTTGTGACTGAATGTGTAATCCAGTTGATGGATAAAGGTTCAAGACGTTCTGTGTAGAACCTGACTTCACTGTGTTGTGGCTCAGCTCCTTGACCTCTACCCCACACCTACGTGGGTACAGTGAAGGGGGCCGTTGCAGACTGGCCTCTCTTGCTGTTTGAAGGCGTTTTACAAAAAGAATTTGTTTCCCTTTCTCTGTTCCTTTTGAGATTGATGGAGACCTACTGAATGCTTTAAATGTTTTTTTTTGAAATTATCTTTTATTTTTATTTGTAAATATTATTGCCTATTTTTTGAGACTTTGGGAAAAAAATAATAAGTTAATTGATGACTCCATACTAAACCTCAGAGTCAAAGCATTCTGTAATAGACATACTCTTATTTGACAATGCGAATATTACTTTCTTTGCATTACTATTATTATTATTGCTTTTTTTTTTTTTTTGAGATGGAGCCTCAAGCTATCCCCCTGGGTAGAGTGCCATGGCATCACAGCTTATAGCAACCTCCAACTCCTGGGCTCAAGCAAGTTTCCTGCCTCCGCCTCCCAAGTAGCTGGGACCACAGGCGCCCGCCGCAACGCCCAGCCATTTTTTGGTTGCCGCCATTATTGTTGTTTGGTGGGCCTAGGCTGGGGATTTGAACCCGCCACCATAGGTGTATGTGGCTGGCACCTTAGCCGATTGAGCCACAGGCGCCGAGCCATTATTATTGCTTAATACTTCGTTGCAGCATTCGTCTGATTTCTTTTATGAATCTATTTATCTTCATTCTTTTTTTTTTTTTTTTAGACGGAGCCTCAAGCTATCCCCTTGGGCAGAGTGCCGTGGCATCACAGCTTATAGCAACCTCCAACTCCTGGGCTCAAGCGAGTCTCCTGCTTCCGCCTCCCACTTAGCTGGGACCACAGGCGCCGCCACAACGCCCGGCCATTTTTTTTTTGGTTGCAGCCATCATTGTTGTTTGGCGGACCCAGGCTGGGGATTCGAACCCACCACCTTAGGTGTATGTGGCTGGCACCTTAGCCGATTGAGCCACAGGCGCCGAGCCTTTATCTTCATTCTTTATAAGGTTTTTATTTCTAATCTGTATCTTAAACATTGTTATTGTTACTAAATTTTAAGCCTTTGTGATTTTGTGAAGGCAAAAAGTGGAAATCCAGTAAACATAACGTATATGTAAAAAATTAAAAAAAATTAAGAAAAAAAAGCAAGTGATATGCTATGCACATCACCACACACTGTTCCGTTCCGTGCTCTCTCCCGACATGTGTTCCTTGGCCAAGGTGGGTGAGTGGTGAGGATGGTGAGGAAAGCCATCTGTTCCTGTGGAGTCAGCTGGACTTGGGTGTCATCTCTTCCATGTCATGTCTGTCGGGTTCCCTCCTCATCTCTGAGCCTTCTGTTTTCTCCTCAGCAAATTAAGGGATCATAATTATTTGGGGTTATCTTGGGGGAAATATGTATTGTGTGTCTACCATGTGTGAGGTACTATCACAGGGCTGGGTATGTGGATGCTGGAAAGATTCAATGAGATAACAGTTAACATTTCTTGCTTCTAATCCTTGTTGTAAGAATGATCTCACTGAAATCTTGTGACTGTATATAGCAACAGGGTGCTGTTATGTACCTCATTTTATAATTGAAGAAATTGAAGCACAGGGAGGTTTGGGAATTTGCTAGAATCCCATAGATATTAAGTGGTAGAGTCCATAATTGAACCCAGAAGTCTGACTCCAGAGTTTTTGACCTGCATGAGAGGATTGCGGGTAGCATTGTCCTCAGGTGGACCCTGGGTGTTGGAATGTTAGTTCCCCTTGTACCCATCCATGCGTGCTCTGCCTTCCAGTAGTCTGGGCAGCTTTCTCCCCGCTGGGATGGAAGCCTGAGTCCCAGCAAGGTACTCCTAGGGTTCTGCTGCCTGTGGCTGCTCTCTCTCCAGTGCTGAGCGTAGTGCCTGGCACATAGTGGGCTCACAGTGGAGTGGTGAAGTGATTTCTTTTCCTCCTAAGTTGGTTTCTCTAATGCCCAGAATTTTCTTTAATAAACTCTTCCTCAATGTCACATCTAATTCTGTTTCTGGCTCTTCAACTTGAGTAATTCAAAGTATTTAGAGTTTCTGTTTCTCCCCTTTTTCATTGTTTTTCCCCAAACTTTTTTTTTTTTATATAGTCACTATGTTATCCTTGGTAGAGTGCTGTGGTGTCATAGCTCGTAGCAACCTCAAACTCCTGGGCTTAAGTGATTCTCTTGCCTCAGCCTCCCAAGTAGCTGGGACTACATGCGCCCGCCACAATGCCCCGCTATTTTTTTGTTGTTGCAGTTGTCATTGTTGTTTACCTGGTCCAGGCTGGGTTTGAACCTGCCCCCTGCAGTTTATGTGGCCGGTGCCCTACCCACTGAGCTATGGGTGACGCCCTTTTTTTTTTTTTTTTTTTGAGACAGTGTGTTGCTCTCAGTAGAGTTGCTTTGGCATTACAGCTCACAGCAACCTCAAAATCTTGGACTCAAGTGATCCTCTTGCTTCAGCCTCCCAAGTAGCTAGGACTGCAGGTGCCCACCACAACACCCAGCTGTTTTTAGAGATGGGGTCTTGTTCTTGCTCAGGCTGGTCTCTAACTTGTGAGCTCAGGCAATCCATCGGCCTCTGCCTCCCAGAGTGCTAAGATTACAGGCATGAGCCACCGTGCCTGGCCCCAGAAATGCTTTTCAGCATAGAACAAGAAAGTTTTTAAGTGTGCTGTATGTTAGCTTCATAGCTAGTGTGTGACGTTATTGCTTTGTTTCCTGTCAGTCAATTCTTAACCCGCTGTAGAGTTAAAACATGCTAACCTGCAGTTGAGTTAGTACTTTAACAATATGGCAGAGAAAAAAACAGCCATGCTTTGGAACATAACAGCTGAGTCAGCAGTTGTTTACGTGTCACTGTGGGCAAGATCACACTCCTTGTTCCCCTCATTTGGCCCACAGGAGCTGCAGGTTGGCAGACAGGAGGAGCATGGAGCCCAGGAGCTGAGAGGTACCTCTTGTTCTGGGCATCAGTTAACTTGTTGGAACCTCGGTTGCTTCTCTGTAGAGTAAAGGGGGTGAGCTGGGCCCTGTAGTTGAACGCTTTAGAGAGAAGCCAGTCTTTGAAAGGTATTTCTAGCCGGTGAACAGAGCAGAGTATAGCAGCTCAGGTTGGCTTCCCTCAGTGTCATTTGCTGGGAACCTCCCCCCACCCCAGCCTTCTGCTTTACCCCACCCTTAAAGGGGTCCTGGCAGGATGGCTGTAAAGCCATACAACTAATTGGTTGTGAACACATCTATTGCTTGCTGTTTTTTTTTTTTTTTGAGACAGAGTCTCACTCTGTTGCCCTGGGTAGAGTGCCATGGCATCATAACTCACAGCAGCCTCAAACTCTTGGGCTGAATAATCTTCTTGCCTCAGCTTCTTGAGTAGCTGGGACTATAGGCGTGTACCATCTTGCCTTCTGGTTTTTCTATTTTTAGGTGTTTTTTTTTTTTTTTTTCTTGCGCAGTTTTGGGCCAGGGGTGAGTTTGAACCCACCACCTCTGGTATATGGGGCTGGCGCCCCACTCCTTGAGCCACAGGTGCTGCCCTGGTTTTTCTATTTTTAGTTGAGATGGGGTTTCGCTCTTGCTCTGGCTGGTCTTGAGCACTTGACCTTAAACAGTCCACCTGCCTCAGCCTCCCGGACGGAGCGCTGGGATTACAGACGTGATCACTCATTCTTTAAGTCTTATGTAGTTTTCGGACAGTCCTTTTTTGCAAGTTGGAGAGAAGCATTGAAATGTGATTCTGTTTTCACCTGCACAGGATCTGAGCCAGTGAGGTAATGGCAGTTGGTAAAGGCCATGGGAGCAACACTGGGAATGAAATCCAGCTTTCCTGGTGGAGGGGTGTCCGCGGCCTTTTGACTCACGGCAGTAAGCAGGGTTTTGGAGCCTTTGAATAGGAATGCAGCTCTTACCTGGAGTGTAATAGTGAAGGTGTTGTAAGAAGGGCAGGGAGTCAAAGGGAAATAGAATTTTCTTCACTGTGAGGGAATTGCTTGTTAATATGGTATGATTTTGAGCTCTGCTGCCTACTGTGAATCATGGTGAAGATAAGAGGAGTTAATTTCTTTTTTAATTTTTTTCTTGGCCACTGGGGTTTATTCTGGATTGTGGACCCAGCCCGGACTCCTCACTGGAAGCTTGGGGTTTTCTTGCTAGGGCGGGGGGGGGGGGTGCTTGTGTCTGCCACCTCCCAGGCTCACATCTCATAGAGGATCACAGGGAAATCCACGTGGATGCAGGGGTGGGGGTGGGAATCCAGCTTCATCATGCCCTGAGGAATCGGATTCTTTTTTTTTTTTTTTTTTTGAGAC
>CAUYQV010073573.1:0-15873 GCA_963574575.1 Galagoides demidoff | reverse complement strand
CCTTGGGCAACTGAGCCATAAGTTAAAGTTGATTATGCCTACTTGGGCAACTGAGTCATCTGACCACAATAAAACAGTTAGTTTCTATTACCTTGAAATACAGGTATTTTCTTCCTGCCACCTAATCAATCAAGCTGCCTTGACCTTAGCCCCTGGTTAAGAAAATCCCCTACCCCTCACCTATACCCCTAGTGAAATCATCAACCACCAATCATAAATGTAGCCTTACTAGTGAAATCACTAACCACCAATGAAAAGCGTACTCGTACCCTTCTTCCTTTTTTGCTTTCTGTACCCCATAAAAACCCCCTTCACCCTGGGTTCAAGGCTCTACCTTGGTGTGTGCACCAGGAGAGACCAAACCCGGGTTTGAATAAACCTCACCTCTTGCCTTTTACATCGGAGTTTGTCTCGGATTTGTCTGGTGGGGATATTTGGGAGTATATTTCGGGCACAACACATACAGCAATATTTTTATTTATAGGGACTATTCTGTAGAGTAGATTTATAGGAATTATTTATCTTGCATGATGGAAAATTTGCATCATCTGACTATTCTAATACTTCCACCTCTGTCCCTTCTCCACACCTCTGACAACCACTATTCTACTCTCCTCCAATAAGTTTGACTATATCGGATTAATCACTATAACTGGCATTATGTTGTATTCGTGTCTGATTTATTTCAGTTTGAATAATATCCTCCCACATTGATCTATGTTGTCACAAATGGCAGAATTTTCTTATTTTTTGAGACAAAATAAAATTCCATGGCATGTATATATTATATTGTCTTTATCCAATTCCTCTCTTTATGGGCATTTAGGTTGCTTCTGTGTCTTGGCTATTTCAAGTAATGCTGTAATGAACATGAGAGTGCAAATATCTCTTTGAGATCTTGATTTTATTTCCCTTAGGTATATAACCAAAGAAAAAGTATGATTTCCAGGGCATGTTGATACAGGGTTCCCCAATCAGGACTGAACAGGGAGCAACCCCATTTTCCATGCCTGTGTGAACCCAGAAATCAGTATCACAGAGCCCCATCACTTGGCACAAACATTTTCCAGGTGACATTTAAGCAAAATCATGAAAAAAGCAGCCTGATGGATTCCGAGCAGTTCCTCCTTGAGTAAGAAGTACACACCCTAATTCTTTGCCTTAAGCATATACCACAAGTACCACATTCCTATGGTAAGTTTAGGATCATTTTTTGCCCCAAGACCTCTGGCCAATTGTGGCATACTTCCCCAGGAAACACTGATAAGCCTTGTAAAAAAAAAAAACTCCTCTGAGTGCCATCTCCCAGCTGTTTTACTGTTGATTTGCGTCTCCTGGATCCTAACCCTCTTGCTTCTTACTTATCTCTACAGTCTAACTCTAGTATTTCTTAGAAAGGGAAGAAATGTTTTGCTCTCTGAAGTGTTTTTCTAGTTGTTTTTTGCATTGCTTTGGTTGGTAATGACTGCATGTTGGTAAGGAACTGCTTTGAGTATTTGGTTAATGTGGGTGGAAATGTAGGAGAACTAGGCTGAGGAGTAGAGGCAGATGAAACTATCTTCTTGAAGCATTTATTTAGATTGGATTTTAAGAAATATTTTAACAATTAGGAAATGCAGATTGTGTGGCAAGGGATCAAGGACAGACAGTAGATGTGGATATCTCAGTGTGTATGTGTGTAGGGAGACCACAATGCATTTGGGGAGTCCCAAAGTCTGTTGAACACCGATAGCACAAACCTTGGATAAAAAGGACAAGAAAGGTTCTACTGAGGCCTGAGATCCTGTACAAAGCTAGGAACAAATGAGCTGGCTTGAGATATGCTGGGAACAGCACAGGAAACTGGCTAATTGATAAGAGAAAAAAATCTCTTGGGGCTAGATAAGAACAACTTCTTCCCCTCCCCCCCCCACTGCCCCTAACTCCCCAACCCACCTGGGCATGGGTATGGTCTCAGATGTATCTACTTCGAAGGGATCCAGAGACTTTATTGCCTCCTGTGGAAGCTGGGAGCATGGTCAAACCTGCTGACTGCTTTCACTTCCTACTTCTAAGTCCAGTTCTTTGTTCTCTAAAATGCAGCTGATTTCTTTAGTTTATAATTAGTTTAAAGTGAAACAGCAATGGTTATAAAAGTTAGCTAAAGAGTAGCTTAACTGAAATTGTAAATGTCACAAAAAGGATGACATACAGTGCAGTTTTTTTGCTTTCTCCCAGGATTTTTCATTTGCTGATTTAACAATAATGTATGTAATAAATACCCAGAGCACAGGGCTTTTGTCACCTCTCTCATTGGTGGTATTGGTCCCCTGGGCTCATTCTTTTTAAATCTTGTCTATTGAGTCTTTATTTTATTTTCTCATCTCCACCAAGCGTTGAGGATACCCATGGGTTGTGTGAGGGCTGGCCACCTACATGTTAAGCTTGTGCTTAATAACAATATGTCCCTTGAGAAAGACCAGGTACTACATGGAGAGACAGGCATCTTAGAAGACCCTAACTGAGATTCTGAGAATTATTCTCAGCTATGTTCTATCACTCAGGAGACGGACAAAAATCTCTCATCTTTCCTTAAGTGACCTAGAAAGTCATTAAAAATGTATTCAACTTACCCCTAACTCTTCAGAGGGAAAAATTATTTTAAAATGTAATTTCATTACTCAAATGGCCCCAGACATTATGAGGAACCTAAAAAAAAATGGCTCTAGGTGCTCACCCTAATTTGGAAAATCTCTTTAAATGAGCTGCATTGGTCTTTTATAATTAGACCATGAAGAGAAGGAAAAGACAGCAGTTCTAGTTGAATGTTAAAGACTGGCAGGCAAGCTTCATCAGGTATGTAGGGGTAACTACTGAAGACCAGCTTTTTATCATAGCTTAAGGCCTCAGGAAATAAGAACTCCTTTGGCTCCTAAGCTTGATTACTGCCTGAAAGCCCCAGGTACATTTGACTGTGGAAGGCCAGGAGGTAAGATTTTTCCTATCTGTGCTTCTCTCACATCCTGGATTATTGACCCCCAAGTATATAACTATCAAGGGAGTATCTGGAGGCTTGTTAACAAATTTTTTCTCAGCTCTTACAGTTTAGGAAATTGGCTATTCTCTTAAGCTTTTCTTGACATGCCTAAAACTTTTAACTACACTCTTAAGAATAGATATACCAGCTAAGACGGGAACAGCAATTTATGTGAATATGGAAGAGGATCCTATGTCTTTCCCAGTTAAAGACAGACACTAACTCTAAAGTACAGACTAATGAAGGACAGGAAAAGGAATTAGCATACTATTAATCTGTTTGTATCAGATTTAAAGATCTTGCTTTTTATTTCTTGCCACGATTAAAACTTGGCAGAACCTAAGACCTGGACTCATCACACCTGAGTCACGGCCTGAAAGAACCAGATACACTTTTTTATATCCAAAAAGCAAATAATTTTTATATCTTCATGTCCAAATGCTGAGAAATATTGGAGGGGAAAAAATATTTGTGAAACACATCCTTCTTCTCCTGATAACCCTTTTTACTCTAACTTGGGGAAAGTTACAAGATATAGTTCCCTTTCAACAATATGGGAATGTTCAGACATATTTGGCTAAAATTGTTATGAATATGTCTGACTTTGTCTTGAGGAGAAACTCGTGTAGATCAGATATTTACATCTTGTTTAATAGGAGTTTGCATTCCATTAGAAATGCTCAGAAACTTCACTATGTTCCATCACAACCAAAAGAATCTTACCTATCAGAATTTGAAGTGTGGAGACCAGAGAGATAAGTCAACAGCAACAAAAAAAAAAATATGTTTTCTATCTGCCTTATAGCAGTTACACCTGAAAAAGATTTTGTAAAGTTTTCAGGATGTGCTGTCTCCTGTGCCAATTTAACTAATAGCCTGCTCCAATGTCATAAGAGAGCTACCGTATCTTATGCCAATATGCATACTAGAATTCCTAAGGGATGCTTTTTGCTATGTGGGCAATAGGTATTTTTTTCTTATATTCCAGCTAATGTCATTGAAGGGTCCTGTCATCTAGGGAGATTATTATCTGTTTTGCCCAAGGCACTGCACCTAAAAAGACCTGCCAGGCCTGAGATCTTAATTTCCCAGTAGAGCACTAGAATGATGTTCACCTCTTTAGCCCAACTGAGTATCTTTTCTTGCCTTTATTTATAATGACAGCTATGGTAATTGAATTAAATGAGATGATTAACTAGCTTCCTGCCATAGTGAAATCCTTGAACACCTCCTTATAAGCTATTAACACCCTAAACATATAACTTAAAAAAATCTGGAAAATTGTCTTAAAAAAAAAACAAGCAACTATTAATTATTTGTTTTTTAGGTATAATCATAGATATGCATAATTTAAAGGAATTCAACTGTTTTAAGTTATTATTCTCTTGGCTCTGCGCCTGTGGCTCAAGTGGCTAAGGCGCCAGCCATGTACACCCGAGGTGGCGGGTTCAAATCCAGCCTGGGCCCACCAAACAATGATGGCTGCAACCAAAAAATAGCTGGCCATTGTGGTGGCTGCCTGTTGTCCCAGCTACTTGGGAGGCTGAGGCAGGAGATTCGATTGAGCCCAGGAGTTGGAGGTTGCTGTGAGCTATGGTGCTACAGCACTCTACCCAGGGGGACAGCTTGAGGCTCCTATCTCAAAAAAAAAAAAAAGTTATTGTTCTCTTGATTACCTAATTCAGGTTGGCTAAGAGCCTTAGTTATTGGTGTAGGAATTATTCTTACTTTAGAACTGTTTGTATGTTGTTGCATCCAATGTACCCCTCACTTTATGTCCCACTCTAACAATATTAGCCTAGGTATTATAAGATTAACTACTTGGGATCACAAACAATTCAGATTTACATTTAGCATGGACCCCTAAAACACCCTCATCCTAGGAACCCCCACCTATCCCCCTTTATCATCATTGATCTTCAGCAGGAAGCCGTATATAGTAGTGGGTGCTCCTTTTTAACTAACAGTAGTTAGAGCTTCTATTCAGAAAAGATTTATACAGGATTCCCTTGCTCAGGCTAGACAGAGACCACACCATTTTCTAGGCCTGGGTGAGCTCAAAAATCAGTCTCATCACAGACTCCCATCTCTAGGCACAAACCTTCTCTAGAACATTCAAGCAACTCAGGAACAAAGCAACCTAATGGATTCTGGGTAGTTCCTCCTTGAGTAGGGAACACACACCCTAATTCCTTGCCCGAAACATAAACTGCAAAGACCACATTCCTCTGCTAATTTTAGGATCATTTTCTGCTCCCAGACTTCTAGCCAATTATGTTATACTTCCCCAAACCCCCTGTCTGCAGGACATGTAAAGCAGTTTTTAACATCTCATGCAGAAAACTCAGGGTGCTTCCCAATTTTGTTTCCTCCCTCCCCTGCCAGAGGTTCTGTTCTTCCTCTTTTGCTTCCTCTTTTTTGTGTATCAATCTTTCTATTAATTTTTTATTGTCAATAAACTATTCTGTTGCTTATCCTCCTGGTCTGTGGTTTCATTCTTTGAACCTTGAGACTGAGGACTCTGTATAGAGAGAAATTCTGGCAATAACATGGTATTTCTATTTTGTGGGAGCTAAAATAAAATTGAACTGAAGGAACTAGAAAATAAAATTACTGTTACCAGGGTCTGAAAAGGGTAGTGGGGAGTTGGTTATAAAGAGAGGATGTTTAATACATATACAAATATAGTTAGATAGAAGGAATAAGATCGAGTATTCAGTTGCACAATGGGGTAAGTACTTTTAATTTTAGAGAAAATTCCATACTCTTTTCTACAGGGTGTCTCAAAAATTGCCCCTAAAGTCACTATCCATAGGGAAGACAGGAAATTGTAGCTCCATATTTACAAAATATTCATTGCACGATTTTGTAAAGAGGTGGCTGACATGTGGAGAATATTTCGTATATATTTTATATAACTGTGTAATAAATATTTTACAAATAAATGTACATATAGCTACAATTTCCCATTTTCCCTACAGACGGTGACTTTCAGGACATACTGTATGGTGGCTATACCAATTTATGATTTTCCCTAACAGTATTTAAGAATCACCTCTTCTTTATATCCACATTGACATTTATCTCTTTGTTGTTGAAAATAGCTATCCTAACAGATGTAAAGTGATGTTTTATTATGGTTTTAACATTGCTAACTATTAGTGATGCTGAGTACCATTTTATATCATTATTGTCCATTTGTATATCTTCCTTAGAAAAATATGTAATCAGTACCTTTTTAAACTTATTGAAAGGTTACTTAACTTTAAAATTAAAAAGTAGTTTTCATTTTTGAAATTATTAAACACATAGTAGTTAGATTTTTACAAAATAATGCACATTTTTTAGTATGTCTAATTGAAGTTTCCTGAATGTGGCCTTACTTGATTATAGATAAATTAATGCAGTCATTCAACACGAAAATGTTTCTCACCCTTGGTATAACCTTTGATATTGTTTCCCAGGGGATGAAGCCTTCAGTATCTAAGTCACCCAGATACTCTTTCCTCCAGGGATGAGTGATACTTTTCTGAATTATTTTTAATTATCTCTTTTCCTAATCTAACTTTTGAGTTTATTGAAGGTCTGCCTAGATGTGTATTACATCTAAATTTGAGCCTTTAGTATATGCTCAATTGTTCAATATTATTTGAAACTGCTCTGGAGCATAATTTTCTTCACAGTCTGTCTCTATTAAATTTGCATCCTTTTGCAGGAATACTATTTTAAGAAGTTTTCAAGGCTTACTACGACTGCAGTATGGCTCTTGTTAGCTGTCTGTTTTTTTCAGTTTCTCTCTGCTAACTGTATAGCTGGCCCACTATTCCACAATTTCTTGCCCTGGAGGTGTCATCCTGTTTTTAATTATCATGACAGAAATCTCTGTTGTGTTTAAAAGAACTCTTAGTTTTGAATTTTCTCACAACTGTTCCAAATAATGTTATTCCCCTAAGGGAGAGTCTTATATATTTATGTTCCTATGATCTGCCTTTCCTCCTGGACAGAAACCTTGATCACTTTTATGAAGCTGCATGTGTGTTTAGTGGCCTGGAAACTTTATCTTAATCTATGTGTTTATGCTTTCTGTATTTTAGCCAATTTGACTATCATTCCAGTTGTTAACCTGCTCACTGTCTCCCACAAATAATTTTGGATGCTACTATTTCATTTTATCAAACTGTAGCCTCCTCTTCCAGGCATCCTCAAACTATGGCCCGCAGGCCACATGCAGCCTACCGAGGACATTCATCAGGCCCACCAGGTGTTTTTGCTGCCACTGCCTGTCCTGCTTAGCAGCCAACTCATTCTGGGTCCAGAAGTCTGGCCCTCTAATGGTCTGAGGGACAGTGAACTGGCCCCCTGTTTAAAAAGTTTGAGGACCCCTGGTGTAAACCATGTCACCCAGAGATTGGGCTGCAGAGATGTTCAAGACATGTTATTGAAAGGAGAGGGTGCCTTCATTCTTTTTTTCTTTTTTTTTGGTGCCTTCATTCTTTATGAGGTTTTTGTTTCTAGTCCTTATCTTAAACATTGTTATTGTTATTAAATTTTAAGTCTTTTTAATTTTTTGAAGGCAAAAAGTAGAAACCAAATAAACACATATATATGTATAGAGGAAATTTAAAAAATTTAAAAAAAGAGAATTGAAATATTAACATTATTGAACAGTATGATATATGTCATGACGTATCTCTCCATTTACTTAAGACTTCCTAATTTCTATTAGCTCAGTTTTGAAGCTGTCAGTGTAAAGATATTTATGTCAAATTATTTCATATTTTTAAATTGTAATTGGAATAGTGTTTTTATTTGAATTTTATTTGTTCGTTATGGTTCAATAAAAATGTATTATGTGTATATTAAAAAAAAAGAAAAGTGAGGGTGACATGCCTGGACAGTGCAAAGATAGAGTCTGAACATAGAGGCAGTTAGATACCCCCTTTATATGGGGCCATTAGGGGTTAGGCACATTCCACAGCTTGTTTGGAAAGTTGGGTTCTTTTGGCATAAACTTCTCAGAGGATGGGCTAGCCAGATCCTTTGTGTCTTTGCTTTAGGAGGAGGGGAGGAGGGGGAAGAAAGGAAATGGTTTGTGTGTGGCTCTGTTAGGCCCGTAACATTCCTGACTCTTTTTAAAAGTGGTGATAGGGACAATGGTCTGTCTTCTGAAACTGCTTGTGGCTTGATTGTGTCATAGCTGTCTTCAGTGTGATGAATTGGGTGTTGGTAGGGCTTCACAGGTTTGGGATACATTGAAAGAGGGTTTGGGGAGTAGTAGGAATTGAATTACAACTGCAGCTGTCACCTTTTTTACTCTGTATTGAATAAAGGATAACAGTAATTGGACACAAGGGGCAATGTTTAATAACAGGATGATTTCAGAGAGGGGGACCAAGAAGGATAAGATCCTGTGTCTCCATGAGCTGTAGAGCTATTTTGAGAGTGTGGGTAGGTAGCTTGTTCTCAGAGCCAGGAGATGCCCTCTCAGTCCAGACCAGATCATACTTGTTGCTGTAGAAACTGCAGGTGTTCTGTGTTAGAGTAAATTACTTAAGGTCATCTTCATGTGATAAAATTGAGCCCATTTTCAAGTAAGACAGGTTGTTCAATTGAAAGCCATTCCATGACGATTATGGGAACCACTGATGTTAGAAGATGAATATAATCTTCTAAGATGATTATACTCTCCCTTCTAGTGACTTTCTCCTTGGTTGAGAATAAATAGTTCTGGGTTCTAAGGAAAGATGCCTTTGGGGGGATTTTAATTTAGGGGCTCAGAGTTGTAATGGTGAACAAGGCTCCATTCTGTAGAAGGGTTTTGTCTTCTCCTTTGGGTCTTTTGAGTAACTATCACTGGTGAAGTTTTTAAATGACAGCCATTATTGAAAAACTTGTCTGCTTTGGGGGCTGCCATCAGTCCCACTTTTTCTCCTTCTCTATCCTCTCTCCTTCTGAAGCTGGTGGGTAGAGGGAAGTTGGTGGGCAGTGATTAGATAGGGAAAGCCTTGAGGGGCAGAGGTAAGCTGGCAGTGGGGCAGAGAGAAGTAAATGAAGGGCAAGGTGTGAGGTGGCTGCTGGGCCTGGGACTTTGCCCCACCCTGACCTGGACTGGGCACCCATCCTTGTGTTGGCTTTGGCCTATGAAGTGTACATGGTTTCCTGTGCCACTTCTTCAGGAGCCACAGGGAGCTGCCACATCTGTGGGCACCACCAGATCTGCATCCTTGCAGCTCTGCCTCTTGTGCCAACAGTCCCCCCAGTGTTGGGGGGAAAGTGGCTGTTGGGTGTGAGGGAAAGCCATGAGAAGTCCTGGGAATGCCATGCTGCAGGAGAGCAGAAGGATATGTGGCTCTAGGGGTGGGTTAGGAGGTGGAGGAGTGATAGGAGCAGGAGAAATCCCCACAGACCACAAAAGATAGAGAGGGAGATGATGGTGTGACAATTTGTATAGGGGAGGCAATAACAAAGGGTGAGAAAGGCCTGAAAATAGGGGATTTTCTTCCATCTGCCATTTTTTGGAGGGAAGTATTTAAGTTCTTTAAGATATAGAAATTAAAGATCCATTCTCTAATTTGTACTGGGTATGACAGAGACGTCTCTGTTGAGGGGAATGGAAAGGAATGTTCCCATGTCTCAGATGTCCTTCCCCTACCTTTGTGGAAAAAAAGAAAGGTGTCTGTTGTTCCCAATAACCAGGAGTAAAAAATGAAGAAAAACTGAGAAAGGTTAGATATCCCTATTTTTTCTCACAGAACTTAAGGTCCCTGAGGTTTAAAAATCTGAAAAGAGGGTGTAATGCTGGGCTTGAAGTGAAAATAAAAAAAAAAAAAGAAAAGAAAATGATTAGAGGTCTCTGCCCTCAAAGGAGAGCAAAGTGTTAGGACAGAACCCTTTAATTAGGTGTGAATGAAAGAACTAAGAAGAGAGAGAGGGGGACCTGTGAACATATCGGCATGGGACAAGTTAAGGAGTGAGCTGAGGGGTGTTCTGCTTGAAGTTAGAGACCATACTCACATTTGAATGGCAGTTAGGGTGAAATCATCTAGGATTCCCCAACTGGCCAGTCTGCAGCAATGAGTATGGGCATAAGTGGATGGATATAATTGGGGTGACTAGGAAGGCCAGTAGCCAGTCATCAGTCAGCCACCAGTCCTGGGTTTCTAGAACCATTTGAAATATATAAAAAATGGTGCCCAGATAGAAGCTGCAGAGGAGATATTTAGGATAGTTTTATTTAAAGGGGAGGGTAACAGATCTGGGTAGTGTAAACATGGAGTCTGCACCCTGGGGAAGTTAAAGGCCCTTTTTATATGGACCATTGAGGGTGGATGGGCACATTTTACAGTTTGCTTGTAAAAGATAAGGTCTTTGGTGCAACTTCTCAGTGAGTGCTCTAACAAGATTCTTTGGGTCTTTGTTTTAGGAGGAAGAGAGAAAGGAGAAAGACGGGAAAGGGTTTGTGTGTGGCTGCATTGGGTCCTCCCAACACTGTTATTATTTGTTTTCTGCAAGAAAAGTTACAATTCATTGGCATATCTGTTCTACCACTTTCACATGTCCACATTCATTGCAATTTCTCTGCTCTTAAAGACAACATAAACTAGCAACAGCCACTTACTCCTGATTGATAGAACAAGAGATTTTTTTACTAGCTGCTCATAATTAGAATATTTTTCTTGAAGCATTTTTTTATTAGAGATGTCCTGAGAAATTCTTCAGAACTTAATATTTCTGACCACTTCCTCAGTTTGCACCCTAAAGACACAATATTATCTTATTTCTTTTTCCTTTACTTATAACCACACACTTAAAATGTAATTTTAAGCAATAATTTATCTTTTTTTTCTTATTGTTTGGGAGTCATTGAGGGTACAAAGAATTATATTACACTGATTGCAGTTGTTAGGTAAAGTCCCCCTTATAACTGAATCCCACACCCAAAAGGTGTGCCATATACTGTAACCCCCCATCCCCTTCTCTCCTCCCTTCTCCTCTCTCCCTCATTCCCCTCCTCCTCACCTTGTATTATAGCTCATCTACTGTCTTCATATTAGAATTGAGTATATTGGATTCTTGCTTCTCCATTCTTGTGATGCTTTACTAAGAAGAATGTGTTCCACTTCCATCCAGGTTAATACAGAAGATGTGAAGTCACTGTCTTTTTTAATGTCTGTATAGTATTCCATGGTATACATATATCACAGCTTGTTAGTCCATTCCTAGATTGGTAGACATTTAGGTTGCTTCAGTGCTTTGACAATCATAAATTGAGTTATGACAAACAGTCTAGGGCAATGGTCCTTAAGTTAAAATGATATTTTTTCTTCTGGGTACATGCCTAGTACTGGGATTACAGGATCAAATGGAATATCTAATTTGAGTTCTTTGAGGATTCTCCATACTTCCTTCCAAAAGCGCTGTATTATTCTGTAGTCCCACCAGCAGTGTAAAAGTGTTCCCTTCTCTCCACATCCATGCCAGCATCTGAAGCTTTGAGACTTTCTGATGTGAACTACTCTTACTGGGGTTAGGTGATCTTTGGAATTGTTTTGATGTGCATTTCACTGATGATCAGGGATGAGGAGCATTTCTTCATGTTTGTTAGCCATTAGTCAGTCTTCGTCAGAGAAGGTTCTGTTCATATCTCTAACCTAGGTGGGATTGTAGATGGGATTGTTTCCTCTTTTTCTCTTGGTTAATTCAATTTCTCTGTAGATTCTAATTATCAACCCTTTGTCAGATTGATAACCCTGCAATCATCTTTTACCATTCTGAAGGTTGTCTTTTTGCTTTACTTGTGTTCTTAACTGTGCAGAAGCTTTTCAACTTAATTAAGCCCCATTTGTTCCTTTTTGTTGTTGCTGTAATGGCCACTGAAATCTTTGTCATAAAATCTTTCCCCAGTCCAACACCATCAAAAGGTATCCCCAGACTTTCTTCTATTATTTTTATCATTCTTTGTGTTAGATGTAAGCCTCTTATCCACCTTGAGTTAATTTTTTGTAAGGGGTGAAATGTGTGGGTCAAGTTCCAGTCTTTTACATGTGATTACCCAGTTCTCCCAGCACCATTTGTTGGATGGGGATTCTTTTCCCCACTGTATGCTTTTGTTTGCTTTATCAAAGATCAGATGGTAAGTAGAGACTGGTTAAATCTTGGTTTTCTATTCTGTTCCATATATATATGTCTCTATTTTTGTGCCAATAACATGCTGTTTTGATTACCATGGATTTGTAATATAGCCTGAAATCTGGTAGGATGCTGTCCTCTACTTTGTTTTTGTTACTAAGTATAGCCTTAAGTATACGCGTTATTTTCTGGTTCTATACAAAACTAAGTACTATTTTTCCAGTCTTTAAAAATATGATGTTTTTTTTTCCTTTTATTAAGTCACATACGCATAGATCATGAATACATTTATGCCTTTGTGGGGTTCAATGTCTTGATTTTTTGTACCAATTGGAGTGCTTACATCCAACTAATTAACATAGATTTCACCTCATTTACTTAAACAATGTGTTAAGACATTTATGTTCTATACTTGATAAATTTGACTTGTACCCTTGCAATATGCTTATTTTAATGGGGATTGCATTGAATCTGTAGATTGTTCTGGGTAGAACAGACATTTTGGCAATTTTGATTCTTCCCAGCAAGAGCATAGTATGTTCTTCCATTTGTTAGTGTCTTTTGCAATTTATTTTCTTAGGATTTCATAATTCCCTTCAAAAGGTTCTTTCACTTCTTTTGTTAAACATACTCCTAAGTATTTCATTTTCTTTGAAGCTAATATAAAGAGAATTGTGTTCTGGTTTTTTTGTTTGTTTGTTTGTTTTCAGTTTTGGGTCAGGGCCAGGTTTGAACGCACCACCTCAGTATGTGGGGCCAGTGCCCTACTTCTTGAGCCGCAGATGCTGCCCAAGAATTGTGTTTTTGATTTGCTTCTCAGCTTGGCTATCATTGTCATATATAAAAGCTGTTGATTTGTGCTTTAACACATGCAAATCCATAAATGTAATACACCATATCAATGGAAGCAAGAACAAAGACCATATGATCTTTTCAATAAATGTAGAAAAAGCATTTGACAAAATCAGCATCCTTTTCTAACAAGAACACAAGAAAATAGGCATAGGTGGCACATTTATTAAGCTGATTGAAACCATCTATGACAAACCCACAACTACCATAATACTGAATGGTGTAAACTAAAAGCTTTTCCATTTAGAACTGGAACTAGGCAAGGACGTCCACTATCACCCTTATTATTCAACATAGTTCTGGAAGTTCTAGCTAATGCAATCAGACAAGAGAAGGATATAAAGGTTATCCAAATGGGGGCAGAGGAGGTCAAACTTCCTCTTTTCTGATAATATGATCTTATAACTTAGAAAACCACAGAGACTCAACTATAAAACTCCTGTAAGTCATCAGAAAATACAGTAATGTCTTAGGGTAAGCAATAATTTTTCAACAGATTTTTAAGTGTGTATTGACTACTCAGCAGCTGCTTCATAGCAGCTGTACCAGAGAGCTTCTTTTATATTTTTTTATAATCAAGAATTAAGATAAATGAACATTTTGTCTCTGTGTATCATCTTTCAAAAAATTCTCCAAAACCTTAATTATTTTGATATAAATATACTAGTGCTATGATATCTGCTAATAAAGGTAGGTTTGACTAATTGGGAGTTAATCACTACTTCCATATAGTTCTCTACTTATTATAAACTTATAAGAAAAGAAAATTTTGAAACATAACTTGCCTTATTTTTCTATGACATTTCATATTTTCCCCTTTCAATTCACATTTTCAGTTTCTGGTTCCCTGCCTCAGAGATATACATTGTGGGGTATAAATAAGTTGCCAGAGTGGCAGGTCTCTTCCTTCCTTGTATAATTTGAGGAATAAATATCTGTGAAGTAAACAGATAAAGAAAGGAATTCCTCCTATTCTGATAAAGACAATTTTACAGGCTTGCATTAAGTCATATATTTCAATAAACTCTCTAGTAAATGGGCCCCTCTGAGGTGTGCCCATGAAAGTGGTACATAAGGTCTTACAGTTAAGACCTCAGAAAAGATTTCATATCTCACACTAGGAACAGAATCACAGAGATCATGAAATTCAAAGTCCTAGTAATAGGGTTAGCAACAACCATGTTAAATTGGAAATTAATAACCCATTTCACATTTTCCAATCTGGAAGCCAAATAAGTTTCTTAAATTCTAGTGTAATCATGACAATGGAGAGGACCTCAACTTATTAGAAATATACATATTTGGAAATATATATGAGTGTGTGTGTATTCTCTATTTTAATGGATTCTTTTTCTATTTGCAATGTTGTGTCTACTTTTTTTCACCATTAACTAAGATGGATTCTCACTGTATTAAGGACTTAAAATTAAGACATGAAACCATAAAAATACTTGAAGAAAGTGCAGGGAAAACACTTGAAGAAATCGGCCTGGGCGAATTTTTTATGAGACGGACCCCACGGGCAATTGAAGCAACATGAAAAATACACTATTGGGATCTGATCAAACTAAAGAGCTTCTGCACAGCCAAGAGCACAGTAAGTAGGGCATGCAGACAGCCCTCAGAGTGGGAGAAAATATTTGCAGGTTATGTCTCTGACAAAGGTTTAATAACCAGAATCCATACAGAACTTAAACGTATTAGCAAGAAGAAAATGAGTGATCCCATCTCAGGGTGGGCAAGGGACTTGAAGAGAAATTTCTCTGAAGATCAGCGCACAGCCTACAGATATATGAAAAAATGCTCAGCATTCTTAATTATCAGAGAAATGCAAATCAAAACTACTTTAAGATATCACCTAACTCCAGTGAGATTAGCCCATATCACAAAATCCCAAACACAGAGTTGCTGGCGTGGATGTGGAGAAAAGAAAACACTTCTACATTGCTGGTGGGAATGCAAATTAATATGTTCCTTTTGGAAAGTCATCTGGAGAACACTTAGAAATCTAAAAATAGACCTGCCATTCGATCCTACAATTCCATTATTAGATATATACCCAGAAGATAAAAAACCACATTACAATAAAGATATTTGTATCAGAACGTTTATTGCAGCCCAATTCATAATTTTTTTTTTTTGAGATGGAGCCTCAAGCTGTCCCTCTGGGTAGAATGCCATGGCATCACAGCTCATAGCAACCTCCAACTCCTGGGCTCAAGCGAGTCTCCTGCCTCAGCCTCCCAAGTAGCTGGGACCACAGGTGCCCGCCACAACACCCGGACATTTTTTGGTTGCAGCCATCATTGTTGTTTGGTGGGCCAGGCTGGGGATTCGAACCTGCCACCTTAGGTGTATGTGGCTGGCGCCTTAGCCAATTGAGCCACAGGCGCTGAGCCAATTGCAGCCCAATTCATAATTGCCAGATCATGGAAGAAGCCCAAGTACCCATCAATCCACAAATCGATGAATAAACTGTGGTATATGTACACCATGGAATACTATGCAGCCCTAAAGAAAAACGGAGACTTTACCTCCTCCATGTTTACATGGATGGAACTGGAAAATGTGCTTCTTAGCAAAGTATCACAGGAATAGAAGAAAAAGTATCCAATGTACACAGCCTTTTTATGAAACTAATCTATAGCTCTCAAACGAAAGATACAACTTAATTCTAGCCCAAGAATATAGGGAGGGGGTGGGGAAGGGGAGAGGAGAAGGGCGGGGCGACTGGGTGGTGGGAGGGTATATATAGACACCTATATATCTGTCTAACAAGGGTACAAGTGAACTTTTCTAGAACTAGAATATAAATGTTTTGATACAATGACTAAGCAAATGACATGAAATCTATGTTAACCAGCTTGATGAAAGTA
>CAUYQV010073572.1:0-42353 GCA_963574575.1 Galagoides demidoff | reverse complement strand
AGGCGCCCGCCACAACGCCCAGCCATTTTTTGGTTGCAGCCATCATTGTTGTTTGGCGGGCCCGGGCTGGGGATTCGAACCCGCCACCTTAGGTGTACGTGGCTGGCGCCTTAGCTGATTGAGCCACAGGCGCCGAGCCTTTTGTTCTGTTTTAACCATCCATGAGCTCAACAGGTATTTATTGGGCACCCACTGTTTGCTGGGCACTGTATTAGACTCTGTGGCCACAAAGATGACCTGGAATTAGGGCCTGCTGGTAGAAGCGACAACATGGATGACCCTGTGTTGTGTGAGGAGGGGAGGGCAGAGCCTGGGGAACTGGGGGAAGGTGCAGGGACGCAGGGGGGGGGTCCCTCAGCTTGAATTGGGTTGGGGAGGTCAAGAAGAAATTCTCAGAGGAAATGCCAACCCAGCTAAGACCCACAGCGGGTGGAGGCACCAGACAGCAGGTGAGATGGCCCCAGGCTGGGCACTCCTGGGCAGGGCGTCTGGCAACTGCCGTTCAGTCTGGATTGACTTTGGGTGTGAGGACGGGGTCCAGCCAAGAGGTGAGGCCTGAGAACCCAGTAGCTCCCCTGCCAGAAGCTGCCACACCCAGCCTCCCTGCACACCCTCCCCTGCTCTGCCCAGATCGGGAGGACTGCAAGGTGGGCCTGGGCCTGGCCTCTTCTGGAGCACACAGGACCCTGTAGGATGATGCCGAGTCGTGGCAGAGGCCCCTCTTACTTCGTTCTCTTCTCCCTCCCTGGCAGCCTCAGACTGGGCAGTGACTCAGGCAAGTGGCCTCACCTCCTTCCCCACCTCTGTGGGGTCAGTCTGCCTCCTGCCCTCTTTGCCTGTCAGGCAGTACTCTAGCTTCAGCCCTGCCTCTGGCCCTGGGCCCAGCCATGTCCCCAGGTAAGGCCATTGACAGGCAGCCAGACCTTGCCAGAGACAGGGGAGCAGATTCTGAGCTCAAAGCCTCCTCCTGGGGTGGGGGTCTCCCCCATTCCTCAGCTCAGGAGGCCAGTGGGGGTGCAGGGGCTGCCACGGAGTGGCGAAATGGTCTGTGGGGACCATCCCAGGAGTCAGCAAGGAAAGAATTCTTAGACACACAACCAAGGTCGCTGCTAGACTTTAACGTCACTTAGTATGCTTGGCTCAGAGGGGAAAAATTAACAGCATAGTTGAAGGGATTAGAGGGAGAGGTTTGGTGTCAGATTATGTAGGGTTCAAAACCCAGTTCTGCTAGTTAATTAACCTTGTGACCTTCGGCAAGTTACTCAAACTCTGTATCTCAGTTTTCTCATATTAAAAATGGGGGGAATAAAGCACCCACCACACGCCCTCCTGGGAGGACTGATGGAGATAACTGCATTCAGGGTCTAGCACAGTGCCTGTTAGTGGATAATGCTTCGTGAATAATGATGATAGTGCTATTTCTTGTTACTCTTCTGCCCAGTCCCTCTGATGAATAGGTGAGCAACCGTTTCATCCAGGGCAGAAGAAAGCTGTAGACAGGGTGGTGCCCCTCACCACCCTCACTTAGTAAGGGAAGCGTTCAGGTTTGAGTTGGGAGCTCTGGCTTCGTTGACTAACAGTTGTGTGACTGAGGGCAAGTTGCTCAACTTCCCAGTCTTAGGTTCTCCATCAGCAAGTTGGGGATAATGTTATCTCACGAATTGGTAGTGAAGTCCAGATAGCATGGATGGATGGAACAGGGCTGAGTCCTGGCTCTGCTGTGTGGCCTTGGGCAAGTTACTCTACCTCTCTGGGCCTTCATTTCCTTACCTGTACCAGGTACCATATACCAGAGTTGTAAAATTAGGGACAATCTCTACTAGGTGGTTGGCAGAGAGTACGCCCTCAACAAAAATTAGTAGGTAGGGATATTATTCTGAGGGTGACAATGATGATAATAGGGAAGAAGCTCAGGTGTCTGGGAGGGAAGTGGTGGAGCCTGCATGTTCCTTGGGAGAAAGAATTACAGCCCATGGCTTCTTGAGTTGATAGCACTGCCTGAGCCAGGGCAGGTTCATGGTCAATGAGCATGAAAGGAATGGGACAGAAGGCATTGCCTGGGGTCTGAGAGGCAAGCCCAGGACAAAGGCACAAGCTTCTTTCTGACCCCTGGTAACATCTGGGCCTGCTGGCCGACCTCTGCTGTGCATGGGGGAGGGCCAGGGGATGCTGCTGGGCTAGCCCCACCCCTATTCAATTCGCCCCCTTCCCTTTTTCCCATTTCAGTCTGCCTTTCACAATTCTGGGGAAATTAATTTCTAGAATTGAAAGAGCACAGAGAAAATGCAGAGGTCATCCAATCAGTTTCCTACCATAAATAACCTCCCCACAGACACAAGTCCTGTAAAAAGATGTTGTTTGAGCAAGGCAGACACCCAGCTGTCTAACTCCAGTCCCGCTAGCTGACTGCAGTTGGTTCCTTCTCGATAGAGGAATGGAGAGAAGCTGACCAGTGTCTCCTTCCAAATAACCCTCCCTAGGTTAAGAAGGATTTAATGAAACCACCCCTTCTCCAGGCTAAATAATCCCAGCACCATTAACCCTTTCCTCTCAGGTCTTGTTTTCCAAGTCTTTAATTATTTCCACTGCCCTGCTCTGTATTTGAGGATGCAACCCTGTAATCATAGAATTTCAGAGCTGGAAGGTATCTGGGAGCTGACGTGGAGGAGAGCCAAGAGCAGAGGGTTGAAAGCCTCATCCACGCCATGCCCTTCTCCATTCCTTCTCTAGCAGAGAATACCCTGCTTATTTTTCCTCAAAGCAATTGGGCAGTTCTGTGAGCCATGCACTGTCTCGGCATTTTCATAACCACCACCCTCCTTATTCCCTCAGCCAAGGACCTAGGATCAGCCTCCTTTTTTAGGGAAGGAAGCCGGCTCAGAGATAAGTAACTTGCCCAAATTCACACATCAAGAAAGTCCCGGGCTCCCTACCCCAGCTCTGGCTGCACTCACAGCCAGCCAGTCCACACAGGCCCTGGGTAAAGCTCCTGTCCCACTGAGAATCTCTGCCGAAGTCCCAGGGAGCCAGAGCTGGGCTGTGGCAGGAATCAGTCAGGATCCCATAGAGAAACAGAATCAGGAGGGTATGTATTTATATGATGAGATTTATTTCCAGGAATTGGCTCCTGTGACTGTGGGAGCTGACAGGTCCTTAATCCAGAGGGTAGTCTGGCGGGCTGGAAACTCAGGCAGGATTAACACTGCAGGCTTGAGGCAGATCCTTTGGGAACCCCCCGCTACTAACCCTTAAGGCTTTCACCTGAATCAGTTGAGGCACACCCACATTATTGAGGGTAATCTCCTTTATTTAAGGTCAATCGACTGTAGGTGACTTTCTCTCAGGGCAACACCTAGATTAGTGTTTGGTTAAATAACTGGGTGCTCCAGCTTAGTCAAGTGACATATTCAAGCAGTGCTCACAGCATCCTACATGGGTGGAGTCAGCCTGACTCAGGGGCCTTTTCCAGAGTCTTCAGCTGATATTGGGAGGTGGCTGTGCCAGGGGGCTGGGGACCTGTTCACCATGCAGGAGATCTAGACCAGTTGGTGCCACCAAATCCAGACCTGACCTCTCTCCCGCGGGGATGCCCTGCTTTGCTTCCACTTACTTGACAACTACAGTCAGGACCCAGTGTCTTCTCAGGGGCCAAGGGTAGTGCTTGGACTTTTGCTTGAATCAGGAAGGGTCTGGTCAGCTAAGGGCCCATGAGGGGGAGGATGGTGCCTTATTCTCTGGATGCCGGGGCTGGGCCTGGGCCTAATCCCCAGACAGGTGCTCTGAATGTGTGTTCCTTTCTCTTCCCTCACTGTCCCATCAGGTGCCTGAAACAATTTTTCTGCCAGGCAGGCAGAAATCAGTCCTAGTTCTTACAAGAAAGGTATTTACGAGAGCAGGAATAGTACTTCTCAATCTAGAGAGTTCTTTTTAATATCTGATTTAAATCTTTCTGATTTCAGGAAGTATTAGGAGAGCAAACATGAGAAAATTCAGAAATGTTATTGCTATGAAGTTTTGAACCACCACACCCTTCTTGCACCAAAAGGAAAAAGTTACCGAGAACTCAAAAGAGCCCTGTAAGCATTCAGACTGGAGCAGAACTCTCCCCTCACAGACACAATTACCTCTCGGCTTGTCCTTTGCAGGGCCAGAGGCTCAGTTCCTCAACGCCAGCTGCACAGTAAACTTTCATTTATAGAGTATTTAAGTTAGACTCAAAGAAGAACTTCCTCCAGCTAATGGTCCTAAAACTCAAGATGAATGGCTGAGGTAGACTGTGAAATCTTTTCCCTTGCAGGTCTTTTAAAGGATATATAGTTCTTTAAAAGATATATTAAAAAGACTTTCTAGATACAGTCTCGCCCAGAGGCAGAGCAAGGAACCAGCTGATCATACCCTCCTAATGTTAAGATTCTACCAACACTGGGATTCCCAAGAACCCTGAGGAGTTTCCTCCTCAAGTGGCTGAAGCTGCTCCACCTACTGAATCAAGGGAGGCTTCCAGGAGGGGAATGGCTTTGAGATGCCTCGTGAAAGAAGCCTGGGAGGAGGCTTGGGGTGGACTGGTAGCTGGGCGTGGGAGGAGGGGCATGGAGGTGGCAGGCAGGCATGCCTGGTCTGAGAAAGCCAAGTGGGGAGAGGGAGGGGTGGAAAGTCACCTCCGCTCCATACGGATCCTTCCCTGGAAGTCATGCCTGCCAACCCGGACAGGAGCTGGCAGCCAGTCAAATTCCACCACCATCTGGGATAGGGAGAAATGATGCAGCAGGAAGGCCTTAAGCTAGACCAGAAGGAGAACAGGGTAAGATGGAGGAAGAGTGACTAAGGAGGTTCACGGGATCCCTTCTTTGTAAGGCCTTTAAAAAGAAAAATGGCCTTCTGTTTCAGGGCCCTTCCTCAGCCATAATGGTGAATATCATGGCCTATGGGTGCTTTTTGCCCATTTGCCTATGACCTATAGATTCCAAGGGCTGCCAGGAAATGCTCTTCTATGTAACTTGTGCAACCAGATTTGGGACTGGAGGGGGTCAGGACCCCAGCAGACTGGGTTGCGTGAAGTCAGGCCCTTAGGGGCACAAGTGGTAGGGACCTGGGGACCTCTTCCCACGGATGGCCCTCAGTGTCCACTCGGGGGGTGGACATCCTCACCATTCTGGTTGAGCTCCAGCAGGGATACTGGGGATGGGGGTGGTGAAATAGGGCTTGGGCCAGCTGGGGAAGGAAGGACAATTGTATTTTTGTTTTTTTCCCCTAAGAAGGTCATTTTGGCCCTTGGATTGTGGGGGTCTCAAGGAGACTCTGCTTCCCACCAGGCATCTGAATGGAGCAGCCCCTCAGGAAAGGACGGGCCTACACCCTGGCCCAGGAGAACCAAGAGACCAGTCCAACAACACCCACTGAGAATCCCGCTGAGTAAATACCGGCTGAGACAAGTAAACACTGTCTCTGCCTGGCCAGGGAGGACCCTCCTGTACACGGGGAGAGGGAGCCGTGCTCTGCCTGGTTGGAGAGACCGCCTCTCTTAGCACGCCTTGGGCTCTCCCTACTCTGGGCAGCCTGAGCCGCTCACACATACTTCTCTCCTTCACTGTTCATGCCAAATTCAAATGATTTACTAACTGATCTCTCCCATGGGACTGTGGGCTCCCCACTGGCAAGATCTGGGACTTATTCACATCGATATGATCAGTCTCTGACTTAGTGCCCAGCCCATAGTAGGTTGTTCAATAAATACGCGCGAAGAAATGAATAATTAACAACGTCCGATGGTCTGAGCTAAATGTCTTCTGAGCAGGACAGAGACGTTATAGGAGTTGGGGGTAGGCAGTGTTCCCATGGGCTTGGGTTGGAAGGAAAGCCTCCTGGAAGACAGAAACTGGCCTCCTCTTCCCTTTCGCCCTGAAGCAGTTGCACCTATGTTTTCTTTCTGTAGGACAGTTGAGCGTGGCACTCTCCAGCACCCCTCTTTGTGTCCTCCCTCTTACAATCTATGCTTCCATCTGGGTCATCTGAGATGTGTTGGAACAGGCTGCTGCCGGCTCTGGAGAACTGTGTGTTCTCTTCCCAGAACGCTTCACATTGGTGATAGGGTGGGAGAAATTGGCAAATACTACAAACCAGGGCTTTTTCACCTTGAAAGAGCCAGTTGCTAAACTTTTATCAGCACACACCTGCAGTCCACCCACTCACCTACTCACTGCCTGTCCATTTCCTTCCTTCCTTCCTCTTCTCTTTCCTCTCCTTCCCCCCTCTCTCCCTCCCTTCTCTTTTCAATTCTTGTATCCAATTCTGTCTGTTCAGTCATCCATCCATCTATCTATCCATCCATCATCTCTCCACCCACCTATCCAGTATCAACACATCTCTTACCCATCTACTCATCCATTTTCCATTTTGTTCCATCCATCCATCCATCTGTTCTTCCACTCACCCACAAATGCCTTCGGAGCATCTGTTCTGTGTCAGCCTATGCCTAAGGTTCAAAATCTTTCCCCAGATTTCTGGAGGGTCGGTGCGTGAACTCAATGAGGAGCAGGCCTAGCCAGCGTGGATGTTGGAACTGTAGCCAGAGCCCTGTGGTTTCTTCTCCTGCTCCTTCTTGTCCTCCCAGGGTAAAAGAGAGAGAGTGGCATGTTCCCATCCAGCAGACCAGGACAGTGCTTCTCTCTCTCCCTCTCTTATCCCCCTCAGGTCTCAGGCAAAAGCCTAGTGAAATAGGCTTTTTGAGATGGGGATCCCCGGCCCTTCTGGGGCCTCAGGTGAGAGGGGAATCCCCATCTCCAAGCCAGCATTCTCCACACCCAACACCACCCCCACACACCTCCTCTTAAAACTCAGCTGCTTTATGAGCCAGGCTTGTCTCTGTTCCCAGGGGCTGTTATTGCAAAGGATTAGCTGTTCAGCCTGGCGAGCCAAAGGGGCAGGGGCTTGCAAAGTTTGACCTAGCCTGAAACCCACTGCCCTCTGCACAGCCCAGAAGCTGCCACACCAGCTTTACTCTCTGTCTGCTCTGCCCTGTCCAGCCTGGTGTGGGAGAGGCACAGGCCTTTACCCGGGTGGGGAGTGCTGGCTTCCCGGGACCTGGGCAGGGGGTCACAGTCCCATAGTCCAGAGGTGCCTGCAGGGCATGTCCTACAAGAGCTGAGGGTCCCCAGTGTTCCTGCAGAGAATCAGGGAGGGGGAGGATGGAGTTGTTTTTCTTGTTCTTCTTCCCGAGACCCGTGTTTACACGATAGTCACATGTGAACCGCTTACTTCTGAGATTGGGAGTCCCATACCTCACTGGCCTCTTTTTGGATGGTATTACCTATGACCTGGTCCAGAGAGGACAGGGAGATGTTTTCTGAGTCACATAGCAAACCAACTGTGGGGACAGGTGTGAGTTGCCCTGGCTGACATTGCTTGGAGTCCCCTTGTCCTTTGGATCTAAGCAGGTCCTGACTGGCTCTGATATAAACGAGATCTACGTGTATCTTGTTAGGACCACTAGGACAGGAAAGTCTTTCAGAAGCCTTCTGGTGAAAAGTTTGGGTGGCTTTATGACACCCTAGCTGACGAAGGGACTTTGGAATCTCAAAGCCTTTGGGTTCAAATACCAGCTTCACCACTTGACTTAGGCCAGTGAGTTCCCTTACCTAGAGCTTCAGTTTTCTCATTTATTAAAAAGGCATAATTGAACAGGTTATAGCGAGGCTCAAATGAGCTCATATATATAAAGTACCAGGAGTGTGCCTGGGAGTTGGCAAGCAGCCATGTCACCAAGTCCTAAAATCCAAATCAAACTAACCCGGACCTTTCTTTTAAGGTGAGAAGCAGCTGCCTGTCTCAGGGTGGAGAATCTGTCCTCTGAAATCCAGGCCTCAAATTACAAGGCTATTTGGCTTGTGTGACCCAATTAATAGTCCTCTGTCTCCTGGGCCTCTGTGGACACCTCACCTCCTGCCCCCTGGGCCACTCAGCTCAAGCCTGCCCACCTGTGGGGATGGAGGCCCCCCACTTCCCTGACTAGGAGCAAGCTAGTCAGATGGAAGTAGCCGGACTGGTTGCTGAGTTGTGGAAAATAATTAAGCTGGGGGAGAAAAAAAATACTTCTTCTAAAAATCAGGTTAGGCATGAATGTGCAGGGCGTGGCTCCCTGTGTAATTAGCTGCTCTGCGGGCTGTTGGAGTGTTGGAGCCTGATTCTCCCTGCCCGTTGTGTCAGGCTTGTGCCTGCTCCTCCCCTCCGCCACCCTCCTCCCCCCTCCCCCCACGTCTTCCCACAGGTGTGTCTCTGGGCCCTGTGGCTGCCTGCCCCACTCCCCGCCAAGACGCCCGCTGGAGAGGTCACCCACCCTGTAGCCCCAGTGAACCCAAAGCAGACCCGCCAAGCGACCCGCAATGGACGCTGCAGATGCCTCCAGGAGCAACGGGTCCAGCCCAGAAGCCAGGGACGCCCGGAGCCCATCGGGCCCCAACGGCAGCCTGGAGAATGGCACCAAGGCCGATGGCAAGGATGCCAAGACCACCAATGGGCACGGCCCGGACACAGCCGAGGGCAAGAGCCTGGGTCCCGCCCTGAAGGCAGGGGAAGGGAAGAGCGCCCTGTTCTCGGGCAACGAGTGGCGGCGGCCCATTATCCAGTTTGTCGAGTCCACGGACGAAAAGAGCTCCAACTACTTCAGCATGGACTCGGCGGAGGGCAAGAGGTCCCCGTACGCGGGGCTCCAGCTGGGGGCCTCCAAGAAGCCTCCGGTCTCCTTCGCCGAAAAGGGGGAGCTGCGCAAGACCATCTTCTCGGAGCCCCGCAAGCCCACGGTGTCCATCGTGGAGCCGGGGGAGGTCCGGCGGAACAGCTACCCCCGGCCGGACTCGGGCCTCTTCCCGCGCTCCAAGTCGGGCTCCGAGGAGGTGCTGTGTGACTCCTGCATCGGCAACAAGCAGAAGGCCGTCAAGTCCTGCCTGGTGTGCCAGGCCTCCTTCTGCGAGCTGCACCTCAAGCCCCACCTGGAGGGCGCCGCCTTCCGGGACCACCAGCTGCTCGAGCCCATCCGGGACTTCGAGGCCCGCAAGTGCCCCCTGCACGGGAAGACCATGGAGCTCTTCTGCCAGACCGACCAGACCTGCATCTGCTACCTCTGCATGTTCCAGGAGCACAAGAATCACAGCACCGTGACCGTGGAGGAGGCCAAGGCCGAGAAGGAGGTGACCGGCTGGGGCCCCGGGCCGCCCCCAGCCTCTCCTCCCTCACCCACCCCCCTCCACCTTGCTCGCCTCTGTGGGGCTTCCCTAGTGCGTGGGGGGGGGGGCTGGCGTCTCTGCTACCCTCGGCTTTCTCAGAAAACGTTCTCCCTCTGTCCTCCAGACTGGGGGTCAGAGGTGGTTCCTCAGTCTCCTACAGTCTCGTTTCTTAGATGAGCTAATAGAGGCTCAGAAAAGATGGTGGGGTTGACCAAGTCGTGGGCTAAGTTTAATTGACATCAGGGCATAAGACCCAACCGTGTACAACTTACTCCTGGGCTCTGCCCTTGCCTGGGGTGTCTCTTCTTTCTTTTTCCTTTAAGGGAGAGAGAATTCTTCCTACCTGTGCAGGACAGGCCCCTGGGAGATGGCTTGTGGAGGAGGGGAGATACCAGAAGGAGGGAATTTGGGGGGCCACAGTAATGTGCTTTTTGCTGGCTTTGTAGTTCCCGTTTGTGGTACAGTGGCTGCTTGTTGGATCCAGCCCCTCATGGCCTCCTTTGTCCTTGCTCAGCTGGGCTGTGTGTGTTGCATGTGTGATTACACAGACGTGCTGATGCCTGCAGATGGACACCAATGGTGAGGGTGGGAGTTGGTGTGTGGATGGAGCAGAAACGTATGGACAGTCCTCCACCTACGATGGTGTGAATGCAATACATTTTGAGTACAGTACAGTTATCCAGTAAATTACATGAGATATTCAGCACTTTGTTATAAAATGGGCTTTGTAGGAGATTAATTTGCTAAGCCTAGGCTAATGGATATGTTCTGAGCATGTTGAAGGTAGGCTAAGCTGTGATGTTTGGTAGGTGAGCTGTATTCATGCATTTCAACCTATGACATTTTCAGTTGATGATGGGATTATCAGGAAGTAACCCCATTGTAAGATGAGGAGCATCTGTGTATGTGTGCGTCTTCTGTGCATCTGTGGATGTTTGTATACATCTGCGTATGTGATAGGTAAGTGTGTTTGCTGAGTTGCGAGTCAGTGATTCTGCCTGTACTTCTACCGGGAGGAGCAGAGGCAAATGGAGGCTTGTGGATGTAGCGCCCCGGGGAGGGTGATTTGGGCTAAGGGCCCAGCTGTGGTTGCTGCCCTTTTCCCCACAGATGCTAGGTCCACTGGCCCCTGCTGCAACGCAGCTCTCTGCTGTGGGCCACTGCCCTGGGGCAAACCTTCCGGACCACCAGTGCAGGGGACTCGGCTTTCCTCAAGGGCTTCTGCACCCTTCAGAACCGGGCAGCACAGGGGTCCCCCTACCCAGGCTTTCTGACCATGAACTTGTTGATGACTCTTTCCCTGCACCTTTTGCCCACAACCCTGGGTGGTGAGGGATAAGTTAGAGATAGAAACAGCATCTTTCCAGAAGAATCATTTGGCCGGGGAGGTGTTCCTAGCTTCTTCCAACCTCCCACTCCTGCCCAGCTTCAAGCTTCCTACTGGGAGGTAGAGACTGGGCAGAACTGTGAAATCCACTCCTAGGAAGCTTACGTGGGAAGTCAAAACAGACCAAGGGGCCATCACCTTCATCCGTGGCAGTCAGTAACTTATAGAACTTCAGAACGGGTTTTAGGGCATGTGACGGAGTTCCAGTCCTGGTATTTGCTTCTAACTAGCTGTAAGGTTATGGCTAAGTCTCTTCTGGTCTCTCAGCCTCAGTTTCCCTATATGTGAAACCAAGGGGTGGGGGGCTAGATGGTTGGTTTTCAAATTATCACACAGAGTCCCAAGATTCTTGCAAATACCTTTTAGGCCTAAGGGTGGGGCAGGGGGCAAAGAGATATCAAGAGGACAGAGGTTCCAGTGTTGCTTGACTGCAAACAAGGCACGCTTTTATTGATCTATGTTCTATGTAGTGTTTGGCTCCAAATTTTATCTGAATCAAGGATATCTCCACTTAAGAAAAGCCCAAATGCCCCTGGAAGAGGTGGTTCTGGTGGGCAGGAGGGTCCTAGGCAGCCCTGTCTGGAGGCAGCAGGAGCTCAGAGTTCATGTTCTGGTTTGGAAGCTGCTGTAGGACTCACAGACACAGCCTTGCCCTTCAGGACCCATGATGTAGGTCAGGAGGCAGAACTCAGGTGCACAAACAAGCCTGGGAGCACCTGCCAGTTCCACAGAAGCAGCCGTGAATAAACCAGTCCTAGGGGATGAGAGGCCCCGCCTGGTGGGGTATTGGCAGCCCTCCCGCACCTCGCAGATGGGGCACAGGCCCAGAGGAAGGAAGGGGCCTGTTCAAGGTTCTTGTTTGAGCAAGAAGCTCCCTAAGTCCTCTTCCAATATTTGAGAGCACATTAGGGAAAGGGCCCCATGGAAGGGGGATTTGGGATACATGTGTTTTAAGAGAAAATGTCGATCCACCAGGGTGACTTTAATGGTGAGAGCATCAGGCACCTAGTGCGTATGCGGGCACTCATACCTGTGGCATCAGGATAGGCAGGGAGGAGCAGGGCCGCACAGCCAAGGCTCTGTGCTGGGTCTGAGCAGTTGATCTAGGCCTGGCCTTGCCAGAATGTCAAATGTGGGGGACCTCGGCACAGAGCAGGGTTAATGGGTCGATGGCCAATATGAACAAGCCTTGCCAGTCCTGGCATCCTCTGGAGGCATCTCCTGCAGACCTAAACATCAACCCACACATAGCTTTTTGCAAGGAGCCCAACGCAGAACCTGTTCTGTGGGCCTGCTGGTGAAGGCGTGCTGAGGTCACCTCAGATCTGTTGGTTGGTTGCATGGGGCTGTGGATGACACCCATGGCTGTGGTATTCATCTCCTGGGCCTCAGCTCTAACTACAGACTCCAGGCAGAATCCATGTTGGAAAAAGGTCATTATTTGGTGTAGCAACATGACTATTCCTTCTTCTGGTAGCCCCTGGATCAGAATGTTTCCAGTTCTACTCAGATGTCACAAGAGCTTCCCTACATGTCCTCCTGTCAACCCTCCTGCCTCTGGACATTTCCCAGGCTAGGTTAGGTGGCTGAAATTAAAGTGTTTGTGTACAGCCGTTCTGTATCTCCTGGCCCTTCTTTCTGTCCAGCCCAAGCCTCTCCTGCTATAGTGCCCCAGGATATTAGAACACCTCTCAGGAGGATAGCTGTCTGCCCTGGGGTGGCCCTGCCCTGTCGTCAGTCTGGCCTGGGCTCTGGGGTGAGAGCATGACAAGGCAAATGTGGAGGACACTCAGCCTTGAGTGTTGCCCTGAGGGTCTCAGCCACAGTGCCTCATCCTCCTTCTCAACCCCATCATGGGGCTCACTTCGCTTTTCTCACCATGCTCCATGGTTTTATTTTTCATTTAACGGCCCAATTCTTTCATGAGGCTGAGTCACCAGGCTGCTGGGCACGGGCAGCCTCTAGTTCTTGGGTTTCTGAGCTGTGTTGTTCTGGTGGGAACACTCTTTGGGCAGGCAGCAGTGACTGGGGTTTGGGAAGGAGGGCAGGCTAAAGGCCAGAGGTACCCTGGAGGGGACATTGCAACAGGGTGGGTGAGAGAGGAGATGGGGTGACCTTTCTGGGTGCTGAGAGGGAAACTAAAAGAGATTTGGAGACAGGAAGCAGGGGAGGAAGGCGGCAGGTGGGAGTAGCCCAGTCACCACAGAGCACACCTGTGGGCCAGGTGTAGGCTTGGCACTTGCGTGGTCACTCCTGACAGCAGTCCTATGGGCTGAGGGTGACTGCACCTGATTTTACAGGTGAAGAAACAGGCTCACAGATGCCAAGAGAGTTATACAAGTTACAGTACTGGAGAGTGGCATAGCTGGGAGTCTTCTCCACCATTTCAAACCTTTCTGTTTCTGTAGGATAGCTCACAGCAACCTCAGACTCTTGGGCTCAAACAATCCTTTTGCCTCAGCCTCCCAAGTAGCTGGGACTGCAGGCACCCGCCACAATGCCCAGCTATATTTAGAGACAGGGTCTTGCTCTAGCTCAGGCTGGTCTCAAACTCCTGAACTCAGGCAATCTGCCTGCCTTGAGCACCCAGAGTGCTGGGATTATAGGCATGAGCCACCGCGCCCGGCTTTCCTTAGGGATTCTAGCTAGGTAGAATCAGAAATCTAGTCCAATTTCATCATGAGGAAACAAAAGCCCAGGGAGGGGCGGTGGCTCCTGGTCTGGAAAAAACCCCGGGGGATGCTTTCCTCTTTAATCTCACCCTCCCCTGGTCAGAGGCTGTGAGGAAGCAGAAGGAGCAGTAACCCCAGTCGAGCAGACTAACTGACACCGGGCTGTTTGACATCTGGGTGGAAATGGGGAAATCTATCCAGCATTTCAGATTCTTATCCAGATAATTACCATTTGTCTGAGAGTACAAATTCGGCAATTAACTGGCTCATTTGGCAAATGTCACAGCTGACAGCCCATGTGGTTAATCCAGGCCAGGGGAAGATCAGGGCCCATCTCCCCTTCCCTGGAGGCAGTGCAGGTGCATCTGTCCAGGTGAGTGCCCAGGTGTTTCTGTGTCTGAAGGTCCTGTCCAGGCGAAGGCAAGGCCAGCTGCTGTGCCACCGTCTGCTTTCAGAGAAATTTCTGGTCAACCAAAGCTGAAGAATTTCATGGCTGGGTGGCCCAGGCAGGGCCAATCCTTGGCATCACCAGACGAGTATGGGAGATGGAAACAAAGAAGGCATTGAGGGACAGGCCTGGGCAGAGTGAGGGAATGAGCAGGAAGCAGGAGGACGTCAGGAGGGAGGTGCGGGCAGGGGTGGGGCTGTGGGGACCTGAGGCCAGGGGCTCCAACCACATTCCAAGGGAGGAGGGAAAAGGGGCGTAGGAAACTGGGAGGCCATGGAGAGGGCACTGGGAGGAAAAGGGGGGCCACAGGAAAGAGGTGAAATAGTGCCACCTGCGAGGTAGAGAGAGAGCCTGAGAGGGGTTAGCAGGCATGAAGGGGAGGGAGTAGCAGCGTCTCAGAAAACACAGAGCCTGGTCTAGAGTCACTGCTCTTCAGACCTTGGGATCGCTTCTGAGTCCTGTAGTTGCAACTGGGCCTCATTGCTTTCTAAATCTGCAAACTCAGGCAGGCTATGTGGTTTCCCAAGGCCTTGGTTTCCACATCTGTAAAGTGGGGATAATGCTGCTTACCTCCACAGGGGGCTCTGCAGATTCAAGGAGAAAATTTCTGCCCATGGTCGATGCTCAGTGACCCAAGTTACATTCCCTCCTCCCAGTGCTGAAGAACAGCCCAAAATTTTCTCATGATCTATTACTTCCTGTACAGCATCCCTAGAGGTCTCACCCCAAACAACCCTCCAGTGCAGGGTAGGACTCAACCTGGAGCTGCATGGAGTTCCCAGCCCAATGTCTCTCCCAAGAGCCTGCTGTGTCCTGCAAATCTAGTCTTGCGAGGCGTGCAAGGCCCCTTCCCAGCCTGCGTCTGATTTCCTTAGTGCCCCAAAGAAACAGGAGGCTGAGTCTCTCTTCCACCCTGGATGATTCTTCCACCCACTGCTGCAGACAGCTCATCTCCACTTCTAAGCCTCACAGGTTCCCGGCTCACCTGCCCACACCTCTGGCTCCCCTCTCCATACCTCAACCAGCCCTGCTGCCCTCTTCCCTTGCTTACGGGATGGATTCCCAGGAGCCTGGCTTACCTCTGCCCTTGACCTAGACCTGTCATTGTTCTGAGCCCTGCTGGATTCTGCACTCCCACACTCAATCCATCTTTCTTCCCTCCTGGCCAGCAAATCCATGCTCACCTGGGGAGACCTTTCCTCACCTGCAGCCCCAGACATACAGTGCTCAGCAGGTCCCCTGCACACTTCTGCTCACTCCAAGCATTTGGCTTCTTGGCCTTCACCTTTGGTCAAGCCTTCTCCCACTTGTTGGTTAGCCCACCCTCACCCCCTTTGCAACCTCCACCCTGTCCCCCCACCTTTCTCCACTCTGCACTTGGTAATGAGCTGAGCTCTATTTTGCAACCTCAGCCTGGAGTCTTAACTTCCCCATGCCCCATTCACTTCTCTCTCTTCACTCTGTGTGGAGACAGCACACACACACTACATCTGGATCCCAAGCCAATGACATACACTGTCCTCACCTCTGATCACTGTCAGAACCTCACCTGATCATACCTGCCCGCTCTCCAAGCTTGCCTATGCCCAGCTGACCTGGCCACCACTCTGCACTCACTCCTCTGGGCATGGTGCTAGCAAAAGGACCTAGCACAGTACTGGTCCATGGACAATGGGACTGCTGTCCAGTCGGTGCTCACCGTGTGCCGTGCCGAGTTCCTTCTGGGAGCTTCCCTCCCTGATCCCAATCCACCCCACAGCCTCCCCAGGATGGCCCTCTCACCACCTCCATGGAACAGATGGAGCTACGGAGGCATGAGATGTGAAGGAGCTGGTGAAGGCCACCAGTCTGCAGGTGGTGGTCACCAGTTTCCAAGTCTGGATTCCCCATCCTGTGCTGGGGGTGAGCTCTTTCCTGACCCCCATTGCTCATTTCATGGAAGGCTTCCTTTCCTCCATTCATGGCAGGCCTGAGGGAGGGAACTTCTCGGCTTTCCTTCTCATTAAGCCTTGTTCTAGGGTGGTAAGGTGGGGCAAGAAACTGAGGTGCCAACCCCACCATACCTGAGCCAGATTAGGAGGTCTCAGCTGCTGTGGGTCGAAGGCCTCCCACTGTCCCCTTGACCTCAGGCCTTACTCAGGAGCTCTCCAGGGGTGGGAAAGTTGCCCAGGACAGACTCATTGTCCAGCCTCTTAGCCTCTTCCTTGCAGCTCAGATCCACCTACCACATCTAGCTCCTCAGGGGTCTTTGGGGCTGCTGGACCTGCCAACTTTGTTTCTGGGCCCCTAGGCCGTGTGTCATCAACGTGTGAGGGTCAGGTCGGCCATCAGCAGTGGGTCTTCCTCTCTTTGCTCTCCTTGGTCCACTTCCCCTGGCCTTGTCCAGAGATGAGGCCAAATCCCCATCTTCATCTCCTTAGAGTCCTCTCCTCTTGACAGCCTTTTCCCATCTCTGGTGACAGCATTTTTCATGCTATGGGATTTCCAGCCTGTTGCTGGGGGTGGGTGTGATGCTTGCTTAGAACAAGCTGGAGTCTCATTGCCTGGAGAGCCCAGGAGCGTGATGGTGGTAGTGGTGGGGCAGACCATGGGATCAAGGACTCTGGGGAGTTCTGTGGCTCCTGCCTCATGATGGACCCACCCTCTGAGCACCTTTTCCCAGACAGCCCAGGAAGCTCTATCTACATCAGCTCCCCTTCCCTGGGTACCCTCCACCTGGTGGGGCATTCAGAGGTGTGCCCTGTGGTGCAGCTCCAAGCCCAGCGGCTCATGACTCATTTCTGATGAAGCTCACATTTCTAGTGGTTTGTGGCTTCCTCACCCTGGATATTTTTTTGGGTTCCTCAGGAGACAGCCAGAGAAAAGGGTGGGGCTCTGCATTCAAAACCCAGTTGTGGTGGTGAGATTGTGAGCAATCCATGGCTTTCTTGGGTACCTTGGTCTTCCTGCCCGTCATGTGGAGATCACCCAGCTGTCTTCCAAGCTGGAAGGGGCTTGGAGTGTCCTAGATGGGAGATCAGAACAAAAGAGGTGCCTCTTAGCTTATTGAATGGGGTTGGCTATAGTTTCATGCCACCCCTCTCGTCTCTGTTGTAGCTGATTTTCAGAGAAGGGCTTTTCCCTGAGTGGAAGGCAGGTAGAGATACGAGAGCTAAAGTCCCAGCACCCTCCTGATAGCACGTCTTCCCACCTCACTCCAGACCCCGACAGTCTGCATCTTCCCCTGAGCAGAGGTCCCCAGAGGCCCCCCTTCTCAGCCTCTCTACCCTTGGCCTCATTCTCTAGTCTTCTCCTTCCCCAGCGACGCTGGGTAAAAGTCCCTGTCTTGCCAAAACTGCAGAATGTATTCCCTTTCTCATAAACAGGTTTATAGCTGAGCTTGCCCAGACAGAGTCCTTGCCAGCGGCAACCCTGGCTCCTGCTTGCAACACAGGCCCCACGTCATGCTGTAGAAACGGTGTACACTGTTACTGTCATGAGACACTCCCTGGGCTGGGCTGAGCCTGGCCAGATCCCCTTCCCTTTCTCTCCCCAGTGGCTCCTGGTCGACTGAAAGGAGCAAGAACCCCATAAATAAGCTTTTCTCCTGCTTATGTTGCATAGAGGAGCAAGGCAAAGGGTTAGCCCTTATAAAGATGTGGTGAGGGTGTTTGGCCCTGGTGGCCCAAGGGTACAGCGAGGTGGTGTTTGACTCTTTGCTGGATCCTTGATGACTGGCACGGCGCCTGGCAGATCTGAGGTCTTGACAGATGTTTGCTGAATGAAAGGCTGAGGGATGAGTGATGAGCCCCGTCTGAGAGTTTGCTCCCTGGGTGGATCCACTCTCTGGGTTTCTGGTTCTCGTTTATCTCCTTCTCTGATCTGGGCCCTTTCCCTACAGACAGAGCTGTCACTGCAAAAGGAGCAGCTGCAGCTCAAGATCATTGAGATTGAGGATGAAGCTGAGAAGTGGCAGAAGGAGAAGGACCGAATCAAGGTGAGCAGCCTCAGCTGACTGCACCCTCACCCCACCTGGCTCCCGGGAGGAGGCAGGCCTAGGCTCCCATTTGAGGTTTCCGGCCTACATTGATGTCCCATGCTTGTTTTTGCTGGGTTCTTTCATCTCATTTGGTATTCCCACCCACTGTCTTTTTTAGCCTGGGCTGGGCATTCAGCTAGGATCTAGCTTCATTTTATATCATCCCAGCAAATAAAGACCCCAGCTCTGTCCTATGATGTGTCTTCTAATGTCCTCCAGTGTCGTCTACTGTACCCAGCCACCAAACACGTGCTGTTTCTGCTCTACTTATGCCAGTGTGGCTAAATGTATGCCTGCGGTGGTTTGGGTAGTTGTAAATCACAGTCTGAAATCTTTGACCCTGGACCTTAGCTACATAAACAAATAGCCGTTCATTTTCTGAATGATGCTTGGCTCTGGCTGGGATTTCTGGAGACATACCCTGACTCATGGGAGAACATCCAGGCCTACAGGGAGTCACTCAGCCGTGGAGTGATGGCTCATGTCAACCCTTGCAGGGGAAGAAGCCACAGGTGGATAAAGTAGGGTGGGCTGTGAAGAACCTGGTCATCTCTGTTAGTAGGTGGCATTCCTCAGTGGTGCTTTTGAGTGAGATTCTTAGCCAAATAGGCATCCCAGGTTGGGACAGTAGGAATGCCCTGACCCTGTGCTGGGTCATACAGATGTACCCCACTAGGGAGACTTTTTCATTACTAAATTCTCCTTTCTCCTTCCCTTGACTCTGGGCCCAGAGCTTCACCACCAACGAGAAGGCCATCCTGGAGCAGAACTTCCGGGACCTGGTGCGGGACCTGGAGAAGCAAAAGGAGGAGGTGAGGGCTGCCCTGGAGCAGCGGGAGCAGGATGCTGTGGACCAGGTGAAGGTGATCGTGGATGCTCTGGATGAGAGGGCCAAGGTGCTGCATGAGGACAAGCAGACCCGGGAGCAGCTGCACAGCATCAGCGACTCGGTGCTGTTTCTGCAGGTAGAAGTGACTCCTCCACCACCCAATCTCTCCGTCCCCCCATCCATCTTCCCAGATGTTCATCCATCATTTCTCTAACCACCTATACATTCATCCACCATCCAGACAACCGTCCATTCCAGCTTCGGTCCATGTGTCCTTTTAATTCTTCCAAATAATCCATTTTCCTACCTACTGTCAAGGTGGCATGCAACTATCACCTTATACTGACTTCAGCTGACATGTACTAGCAGTGCTCCAGGTTCAGTGGGAGAGAGTTCTGTGATTGATTAAGGATGCCTGCTTTGGGCATAGGGGAAGCGGCCTGTGTCTGCTGCATACTTGTTATCTTTGATCTCCTCTGTCTGCCTATTCATTCTTTCATCCTTCCATCTGCTACACTGTTTTGGATGCTACCACGTGCCCGCTACTCTAATAGGTGCTGTGGCAAATAGAGAAGTAAAAGACATGGTTTCTGCCCCCAAGCAACTGCAATGCAGCTGGGAAGATAAGACATGTACAATTAGAGAACAATATGGAAAAGTGTGTAATTAAATGATAAAGCATATGGCTTGGGAGATAAGTGCCTGTGGATGCTCAGAGAAGGACAAGCAGGCTGGAGAAAACTGAGATAGCTTTGTCAGGAGGAGGAGGAGAAGGAGTTAGAACTGGGTCTTGAAGGCTGGTTAGGATTTGAGAAAGAGGAAGCGTTCTCCACCGAGGGGCAAGGGAAGTGAGAAGTACAAAGGTGCCAGGCAGGATTGAGTGTGGGAACGCCACCATGATTGACCCGGCAGTCAGTGGTAATGCCTTTTATTTATTTAATGCTTTCACTCCCAAAGTCTTCCCAGCTTGTGTCCCTCTCATAATCTCCTATGATGTAGAGATGATGGACCTGGTTTAGAGGTAGGAACTGTGGAGTCACATATCCGATTGCTAGTGCCATCGGGCCGTTGGTATGTAGGGTATTTCAACTGAGTCTTTTCACTTTAACAGAGAAGCAACTAATGTCTGGTGAGGAAAGTGTGGGGCTAGTTAATAGCAGAGCTAGGACTAGAATCCAGCTCTTCTGGCACCCAGGGCTGAGTCTACCAGCTGGAACATGAGAACCCCTGTAGAGAAGGGGCCCCATGGCTCATAAAGACCAGAATGGTGATGGCTTCTTTCCTTTCTCGGTAGGAATTTGGTGCATTGATGAGCAATTACTCTCTCCCGCCGCCGCTTCCCACCTATCATGTCCTGCTGGAGGGGGAGGGCCTGGGACAGTCCCTGGGCAACTTCAAGGATGACCTGCTCAATGTGTGCATGCGCCACGTTGAGAAGATGTGCAAGGCGGACCTGAGCCGTAACTTCATCGAGAGGAACCACATGGAGAATGGTAGGTTCAAGGCCATGGCGTTAGTCCCCAGGTCAGTTCCTGCTGCCTGGTGCATGCTGACATTCAGCTGGCTGGCTCCTCATTGTTCCCACCCACCTAAACCCCACTCCACCTAAGGGTCATGGACTCTACCCCACTTGAACTTGCCTCCAAAGTTACGTACCTATTGCAAGGGGTCTTCTGAGCAGGGAGTACCTGGGCGCTGGCTGCACAAATGCCTCCTTTCTGTGGCTCATCCACCAAACTCAGATCCACATCTGATTGTCAAGCCCAACCAATAGCTGTATGGATGCTGCCCCCTGTACGGGCCAGACTGTGAACTGGTGGCTTTGCAGACTCTAGCAGATGTGAACAAGAACTATAGCCATGCTTGGAGGGAGAAATTGCCTGTCACCCTGGTCCTGCTGAGAGCCTTACTGAGCCAGAGGCTAGACTTGGCCTCATGGGCTGGTCTGGGACAGTGGGACACAGCATCTTGTGACTCACCAGCTCCTTGAAGTCAGCTTTTCTTCTGAGTCATACTGTCCCTGCAGAGGTCAACCGAATCATCTTACAGAAAGTCTCCAAACCTGAGAAACTACCTTGTTAGTCCTTTTCTACTTAGTCCCTTTGGGGCTAAAGCCTGGGCACTTTCTCCCAGGCCCCACCCAGCAGCCCAGGGCCTTGAGAATATAGCCTTGTTAATGATTTCCAGTCCTAAACACCCCAAAGAAAATGACCCCCTCCTGGTCTCCAGACAGAGCACATGATTCTTTGGGGCGAAGAGGGGGAAGGTGTGTGCAGAAGGGTGGATATCACTGTGCACCTTAGTGATAGTGGTATTACAGTGTCCCTGTGAAATGTGGGGGACATTTAATCATATCCAAGGACAGATAAACCATTTTAGCAAGACAATCATTTGGCTTCAAACTGCACTCAGATCTTGAAATTCTCCTTCTAATGACAATAGGATGACACTAATGGTGATGGTGGCGGCTGATGATGACTGAGTGCTCCCTGGATACTGGGCATTGCGCTGAGCTCCTTCTGGCCATCACCTTATTTTCCCTGCGGGGTGTATTGCATTTTGTAGATGAGAAGGCTGAGGCTTAGAGAGCCTCCTTTCAAGGGGTGCAGCTAGGTAGGAGGTTCGGTGGGGTCTAATACTCTGCTATTCAGTCCCCCATGATTTCTCATCTGAGAAGCTGCTGTTGCTGCCAGTGGCTGTGGCCGTGAGATTGAGGAGTGAGATAATCACTGTCGCTGAGCTACACACCCCTCAAGTGAGGTCTGTCCAGACCCAGAAGGATGGCCCTGACTGGGGTGGGGCGGCCCATGAGCCGTGAGGGAATCATTCAGCCTCCCCATGACTCCCTGTCCCATTTCTAGGTCACGATGGTGCTGGCCCTGGCCTCTGTGCAGGTGTGGCCTGCGTCCTGTACAAGATGTGCATTGAGGTGACAGCCAGGCGCAGGGATGGGTACTGCTGATTCAGCTGCCCGCACCTGTGCCCGAGGCCTCTGGGGGAGGCTCCTCTGCCTCTGAGTTGTATTTCGCAGTTGCTGCCTGGTTGTTGGGAGTGTGTTTGCTGTAGGAGGCTGGGGATGGGTGGCCAGTGAGTCAGACCTTGGAGTGACCATCCACTCCTCTCTGGTGCTAGCCTGCCCACCAGACCAGGGACTTATCCCCATCCTCAAAGGCCCAGGCTGAGGCACCAGGCTGCTCTACCCTGGGCTCAGCGGGGGCAAGAGTTGGGCTAACACTGAGGAGAGCATTTGGTTTCTTTTTTTTGAGACAGACTCTTGCTCTGTTGCCCTGCAGTGCCTGGCACCATCATAGCTCACAGCAACCTCAAACTCTTGGGCTCAAGTGATCCTCTTACCCTAGCCTCCCATGAAGCTGGGACTACAGGTGCCTGCCACAACACCTGGCCAGTTTTTCTATTTTTAAGTAAAGATGGAGTTTTGCTCTTGCTCAGGCTGGTCTCAAAATCCTGACTTCAGGTGATCCTCCTGCCTCAGCCTCCCAGAGTGCTAGGATTAGAGGCATGAGCCATTATGCCCAGCCTGAGGGTATTTCCTTATTCTTTCTGTATCTGCTGTGTGCTGGGACCTTATTAGGTTCAGTGATAGGATCTGAGCCACTCATCCTCTTCAGGCCCAGAAGAGAAGGAGAGGGAAGGACAGAAGATGAGGAAGTCATAGGAGAAAGGAACAGGGTGGAGGTGGCAGGGAGGGGGGTAGTTAAGCATTGAAGCAGATCTGAGCTGGGGGTCTGCAGGTGGGTGCCTCCCCCCCACCCGCCATAGCAGCTCACCCTGCACAGCTGCCTGGATCTCTGGGACTTTGTTCCTCCACCTTAAGACGCCATCAGTGGCTAGAACTGAGCCTAGAAGAGGGGAGTCAGGGCTCAAGCGGCAGCTCTGCCCTTGTGGACATGTGGCATTGGGCAAGTTGCTCCAGTTACCTCTGAGCCTCAGTTTCCTTATCTGTCACTTGGGGATGTTTGTGCCCGCCCTTGAGCTGATGTACAGATCAAATAAGAAATGACTCAGATTCTACCTAACAAATGCAAACAATGGAACCCAATCGTATGTACCCTTATATTCATCAAAAAGAAAGAAAAGGAAGGAAGGAAGGAAGGAAGGAAGGAAGGAAGGAAGGAAATGCAACAGCACACCATAAGCTGCAAAGTGCATGTGTGTGATCTTACAAAGGGTCTGTCCACAAGGGTGGCTGGCTCCCTATGACACCCCCACAAGAACTTAGGAACAGAGTGGATGCTGGGCAGTGTCCATTGCTTTTTCCGAGGTTGCAGAACTTTGACTCTCCCTGGGACAGAGGGGTAGGCTGTGGGTGACTCAGCCAGGCCTGGGATGTGCCCAGGGGGCCAGCTCCTCCTCCTCACCTGCCCCTCTGCTGCCCCACCCCTCTCCTTCCTAGGTGGTGACCATCGCTACGTGAACAACTACACGGGCAGCTACGGGAGTGAGTGGAGTGCGCCAGACCCCATGAAGAGATACTCCATGTATCTGACGCCCAAGGGTAAGGCTGAGCCTCCTCGCCCCAGGTCTGCGTCCCCCTGCCACGAGGGGCCCTCAGAACCCAGGGAGAGACTCTCAGCCAGGTTCCTTCTGGGTGGGGGGACTGTATGTATGTCTGGATTGCCTGGGTAATCTGTGGCACCGCCTATGGTCCCGGTGTGATCATGAACAGAAGTGTTCTGTTTTGGATGACAGAGTACTATCCAGCACCCAGCTCATCAGAGATGTCACCCCCACCACACATACAGGCCTTTGCCCCCATCTCCCTGGCCTCAAGCCCCCACCCTTGCTTCTCTGTCCTTCCAGAGATCTCCAGGCTCCCCTCTGCCAGGCTATGGCTGTGTGTTGCTTTTGCTCAGATTTTTGTGGGTCTTGAGCTCTGTAGGGAAGCTGCCTCCCCCTAGAATAGTGCTTCTCAACCTTCCTAATGTCCCAGCCCTTTAATACAGTTCCTGTGGGTCACAACCCACAGGTTGAGAACCGCTGCCCTAGAATAATTCTATTCCTCTGGGACAGGGAGGGAGAAGTTTCTTCTTCTGAGTGTCCTCTCCATGCCACCTGGGCCTTCAGACCCCTCCCAGGCGGTCCCAGCCTGCAGGGTGACAGCTGGGTGAGGTGCAGACCAGTGCGGACCTGTCCTTGCCCTGTAGTGGCCTGTTACATTCTTGGGCACCAGCAGCAAACCACAACGATGCCCGTTACATAAGTGTGTGGGGAGGTCGTGTCAGGCCTGCTGGCTTGGGCAGAAGGGGTGTGTGCCCGTACATGGGGGGCAGAGGGCTTGGGGGCACGGATACAGGGAAGACACAGGTGCAGGGGAGGGAGGGGAAGGCTCCGGGCCTATGCAGTAATTCACACATACACACACATATGGGAGGGGCGGGGGGGGGCGGGTGTGAAGAGATGAACTCACCGAGGAGAGCCTCTGCTGCTCCACCCAATTTGAAAACAACCCCTGGGCTTCTCGGACTTGGGTTCCACCCCCTCCAGCATTCCTGCTGTGGGCCGGGCCCACCAGCCTGTGCCACCCCCTTTGCTCCCCAGGGTGCTGCCCCTTTGGGCTGGATGAGAGGATGAGCTATGCTAACTAACCTCCCCACCCCTGCCTCACCCTGGCCCAGTCCTGTGCCCCTCTCCCCTGATATGGCACTGAGACCCTGGGTCCAGTGTGAGCCCCCCACAGGCTATGGGAAGGGAGCAGCACAGCAAGGCAGGTGGGGAGAAGGACCTGCCAAGATGTGCCCCCAAGAGTCCAGGATGGGGGCACCCTGGGCTGGCCACTGCCCTGTCTGGCCACAGTGTCCCTATCTGAGAAGGGAGGTAGAACTCAAATGCCAGGAGGCCTGTCAGCCCTGTCACTATGAGTCAGTTCGTGATGTTGTAGTGGGAGAAACAGGCTCCCCTGGTCCCCCGGCCCCAGGCTCCATGAGCACAGTCTGTGCTGCAGACAGGAGGGAGGAGGCATCTGCCCTTGGGGAGCCCCCAGGCTCAGGGCAGAGGCCAGACAAGGGACGGGGAGAGTTGTCAAGGAGGGAGGTTGGGAAACAAGGCCACTAAGAAACCACGAGGCCCTGAGTCTGGGAGTTTGGGGTAGATAGGGACGGGCAGTGGCTGGGGCTCCTTCCCAGGGGGTGTGACTGTGATGGGCGGGGGCCATGAGGAGAGGAACTGTGGGCACTATGAGTTCCAGGAGGGACCTCCGGGTGCTGGGCAGCCAGCAGGACTTGGGGGCGTGGTGTAGTCTGAGGGCTCAGCAGAGGGAAGGAGGCAACAGGGGATCCCAACACGTGTGGGGAGCTCATAGTCTCCATCTGTAAAGTGGGGTTCGGGCCCCCCTCTGCCTTCCTCACAAGGCCGCTGTGGAGCCTGGGTGGGTGGGGTAGGGCTCTGATCCCTCTGGGGGTAAGTACCGGCACCTGGGACACGGTCTCAGGCCTGACTCATCAGGCCACTTCCTTTACTTGGCCAAGCCCACTGCCCCTGGCCCCACAGTTGCCATGCCTGCTCCGCCTCCCACACACCCCCTTCCCAACCTCTGGGGTCTCATTCACAGAAGGGCTGGCTCAGGAGGGAAGTATTGGCTTTTCCTGCTGCTGGTGACCCTCAAAGCCACCAACTAGGTGACCATAAGTCTTAATCTTTCCAAGGTCATGGGGGGTTTATACCTGATGCTCTCAGCATGATTACTAATAGAGCCCCCCTACTCTCAAAAGTATCTCAGTTTGGGTGGTGAATTAAGTGATTGCTGTGTGCTAGACTCAAAGAACCTCTCTTACCGGAGGAACCCAGGTCCTGTGACAGGCACTGGGGAACAGTGTGGGGGTAGGGACTCCTGTACCAAGACCCCTCAGTTGGAGGCTTAGGTCCCATGCTGAGCCAGACCCCCTTCCTGCCATGACAGGCCCTTTTCCTTCCACCTTACAGGTGGGGCCCGGACATCGTACCAGCCCTCATCCCCTGGCCGCTTCTCCAAGGAGACCAACCAGAAGAACTTCAGCAATCTCTATGGCACCAAAGGTTGGTGGGTGGGGCCCCATGGAGGCTGTGCAGGTGGGGGAGGGGCGTTGGGGCCAGGGCTGGGCTCCCTAGCATAAGATGAGTGTGGGGGTCCTAGACATGGATTGAGAGGGGTCCTATGAGCATGAAGTTTGTGCGTATCTGTGTGTGTGCCTGGGCACATGTAGGATGTTGTTTGTTAGGCTAGAGAGAAAGCAGCCAGTTGCCTTGAATCCCTGGGAATCCCAGAGTCCTCTTATCCCTGAAGGGTGATTTTGGGGAAACTGGAGGTGAGCCGCCACCTGTTAGGGCCTGAGGACCCTCTGAGGATCTTTGCAGATTTGCATACTTCTTCCTGGAAAGTCTTTAATACAAGTCAGTTTAGCCACAAAGGGAAAGGAAGGCACGATACGAAATGTGCCATCCCCGTAACCCTAGCAGGTGGTGTCACCACGAGAGGTTAGTGAGTGACACCATAAGACCCAGAAGAGGTGAAATGGCGGAGAAGTGGCCTCCCCAGGGGAGCTGCTGAGTGCAGGGGCTCCCTCTGCCCAGTGCTCTCAGGGGACCACTGTGCCCAAGGGCAAGGCCACGTGCTTGATGAGCTCTGGCTCTGTCCTGGGGGTCCTGGGTGCATGCCAGCCACATGCCCCAGTGCCCCTGTCCCAGACACAGCATTGGAAGGACCCTTCAGTGAGAACAAGGCTCATGGACACCACAGGGCTGGGCGCCCAGTGGACAGAGCAATGCCCAACCTCCATGTCCGGAACTGGATTCATGGCTGTGACCAAATTCCTTCCCCTCCTTACACGCAGTAGATGTGAGCTGCATCAGGACAGGGCTGTGTCTGTCTTGTTTGCTGCTACAACCCCAAGGCACAAGAATAGGAGGGGCTCTGGGGACAGATGTTGAAAAGAGAGTGAAGGAATGAGTGAATGAAAGGGCTGGCCTCTGACCTCTGAGCCTTGGGTGGATACGCTCACTGAGGGCCCTGCCTCAGAAGCTTCCTGACACCCCTGTGGGATGGCTCAGCACTGGGTCTTGTGGCCAGCCCCACCCCTCTTTGACACCTGAACCCAAAGGCCAGCCCCCAGCGCTCCCAGTAGTCAGCTCTGGGAGAGGACTGCTAGGCCTGGTGGCTGCTTCTATGGAGTGAGTTTGGTCGAGGAGGCCTCTCACGCTTCAGGCCTGGGGGTGCTGGAGGAGGGCGTATCATCCAGAGGGCCTAACCCCCTGCCCCACTTGCACCCCCTCCTTCCCCTAGACTACAAGGCATGCTTGTGTATGGACATCTGTTAGCTTATTCAACTTGGCAAACAGAATTTCAGGAGTTTGATCCGCTGCCTCTGTCCTCATGTTTGAGGATGTTTGTAATTATTTGTTCATTTGTTCATGCGTTTATCCATCAGCTTTCTAGGCACCTTCTAAGAGCACCGGTAGGAATCAGGCTCTGTGCCAGGCCCTGGGTGTGCTGCAGGGCCTGACCCCACTGGGGAGACAGACAACTGCAACTTGGAGAATGGGGTGGAGGGTGATGTGGCCAAGGCACAGGTGGGCCTGGGGGAGGCGACGTGTAAGTTGACACTTGAAGACCCAACATGTGAATTTGCTAGGGTGGAGAGCAGGAGGAATGTTCTAGGCAGAGGGCCTGGTCTGGACACAAAGCCTGGCGGGGAGGGAAGCTGGTATCCTAGACATTGAGGGCTCAGGCTGGCTGGGGTGTTGAGGGATGGAGGGTGGGACAGGGGAGCCAGGAAGTGAGTGGGGATGGTGGGTAAGGTGGGTCGCGTTAAGACTTTGCCCCTTATGCTAAAGACAGTGGCTTTAGGTAGGACAGAGGCATGACTGCTTTTTATACATTAGAAAGAATTTTGTTGGGAAGAGGATTAGGGAGGTGTCTGTGGGGACACAGGGGCATAACTAGAGAGGAAGAGCTATGGAATTGGCCACATCCTGGATCCTGCCTCCTCAAGCCTGGCTGCCAGGGTCTGATGCCCCTTCTCTGCCCTGCCAGGTAACTACACCTCCCGGGTCTGGGAATACTCCTCCAGCATCCAGAGCTCTGACAATGAACTGCCTGCCGTCCAAGGCAGCTCCTCCTTCTCCCTGAAAGGTGAGCTCTCCCTGCCTGCCCCCTTGGTTTTCCTGTGCAGAGGCCCCCGCCTTGGTCTCTGCTCCCGCTCTGGTCAGTTCCTCTCTCACCAGGGAGAGAAGAGAGCCCTGGCCTGAGAGCGGGGAGGTCTTCATAGCCTTTGCTCTATACCAGGGCTGGGATGGGGGCTGGGCCAGGTCGGGGTTTCTCAGGCTTTCTTTACCATACTTGGTCCCTAATGGTGCAGTGCAAGAGGTCTCTGCTCAGACAGGTGCGACACACCACGCCTGCTGTACCCCCACCTCTGAGAGCCCGGGGTGCTCTGTCTTCCTTCTTAACAGAGTCCATTTACCTTTGTTTGGCCAGTGACTCCCAGTGCTGGTTGACTCCAGGGCCCCATGGCCATGTAGTGCTCTGATGCCCCCAGGGCCAGTCCTGTAGAAGCCCCTTTGGGAAAGGCAGGATAAGATGTCCTGTAAAGCACCCCCCACCACCCGCCTCCAGCTGCCTGCTATGGGCAGCACTCTTTGGCAAAGCTGAGGGGTCAGTGCCTCCTGTCCCCTGGGGTTGGGGTCATCCTGGGGGAGGCAGGGTTGAACCAGACCCTGGTTATAAATCCCAGACCTCTCTCCTGTAAGATCCCAGAGACAGCTCTGGTAGCTGTGGAGGGCATCACTGTCTCCTGGCACCCCAAACATCTGGTGTGAAAGAAGAATCGGCAGGTTGGGTGGGGCTGGGAGAGGGAAAGAGGCTTGCAGGGCCATTAGACCCCAGGAAGTGGACTCTGAAGTGGCTGTATCACTCAGCTGTCCCTTCTAGCCTGGCGTTCCAGACCATACCTGGGCAGGGATTCTCAGAGTTCTTAGCAAGGTAGAAGAGAAAGGAATATGAGCAGAGGGTCCAATCCTGCAGGACCCCCAGGGACATCCTACCCTTAGGCCAGGCCTGGTGAGCTTCAGGACTTGCCTTCCCTGCTCTCTGGTCCAGCCTGGATGGAGAGGCGGCCACCCTCCAGCGTCCCAGTATTCCCCCCTCAGCCTGCTAGACGCTGCTGTCTAAGATGTTGCAGGAGGAGAGCCACTTAATGAACACACATGGCCTGGGAGGCAGAGGCCAGCTCACCTCTCACCTCCATGCAGCTCAGCTCCCCAGGATGGCTGGAAATGGCCTTGGACAGGGCTGACCTGTGTGGGAGGGCAGCCCCTCCAGCCCCTCCTGGGACCAGCAACATGCCGCTAATGCCTCTCTCTCTCCCAGCAGGCCCTGGGAAAACCCCCTATCAGTTCACCACCTTGGGACAGGCCACTGCAGAGTTTTCCAAACCACTGGACCGCAGTGGACTATTTAAAAATAATCCCGGTACCTGCCCATTTTCCCTCCCTCCCCCTCCCTCTCCCTCAGCAGGGCAGGTGGGACATCCTGTGGGGCCTCTCTGCCACTTCTGAGGTGTCCTGGTGCCTCCTCCCCAGAGCTCCCTGGAAGAGGGGTGCATGTCCCACCCTCCATCCCTAGCTCACTCTCCAGCTGGACTGCTGTCTGCTGCACAGGGCTGGTGTACGGGCCACCCCACCCATCCCCATCCTCATCTCTCTCATGGCTGGCAGGGGATTTTCTTTCTGGGAACTGAGAAGTGAGGCCTGAACCTGTCTCTCTCAATCTCCTCTCAGGACCCATGGAACCGTATCTTTCCAAGGGTGCCCCAGCCCCAGCTGCATGAGAGAGCTGGTTCTCTGCTCTGCCTCTTCCCAAGTCTCTTTCTCAGGGCCACCCTGGGCAGGGCAGTCCAGCTGGCAGCCTGACAGTGCTGCAGATCTCACTTAGACCAGGGCAGGACAGGGCTTCCCCAAGGCAGGCCACAGTCTCACTGGACAGAGATCTGGCTCAGCACAGACCCTGTTTATTTCTTGAGCTCCTCTGAATCTAGGTCTCTGCCTGTCCCCATAGGCTGATAGCTGACACCAAGAGTGCTTTTCACTGTTCTGTAGGCCAGAGCTCCTTGTAGATCCCCCAGGGCTGAGAGGAGCAGCCAGGAAGAGTGGCTGGCACCTTCTCAACCAAGCTCAGACAGCACCATCCGCTCTGGGCTTCTTGGGCTGGCTATGTTAACTCTGGGCAGTGGCCACACTGGCAGATTACTGCCCCCCTCTGGGCCCTAGTCTCTGGTTAATGGAGAGCAACAGAGTTGGGCAGAATGAATGTGAATATGGGTTTTAGAGTATGGCAAAACCTGGTTTCAGATTCTGACTGCTGCTTGTATGCTGTGCAATGCAGGCAAACTGCTGAGCTCTCAGAAATGGGAGCTGGGCTAGATGAGATGTGCAAAGCCCTGGCACAGTGCTGGGCACAGGTGGGGCTCAGCAGCAAGTGGGAAGCAGGGTGTGATCAGTACTGAGGAGTCAGAATGCACTCCTCCCCTGGGCAATCCTAGCAGGGTGGGCTCAGGAGGCGGCTTTCTGGGCTCCAGGGAGGGGTCTGTGGCATGAACTTCGGGGTGGATGGAAATCCTGGTGGAGCAGTGTGATGCTGCTGTGGATCTGGGGGTGACGCTCCCCTGCTGCCTGGCTCAGCCCACCTGGCTGGCTCCCCTTCCTCCTGTCTGTCTCGCTGCTTCCTCTTCAGGTGGCTGAATTTGGTAATGGGCTGGATGACGCTTGGCGGTCACTTTGGAGAAGGCAGCTGTGCTGCTCCGGCCCTGGGGGTCCTGGTCTGCCAGCCCATGCTCCTGCTGACTGGGGCCTCTTGTCTTTCCAGGATACCCCTCCCTCATGCGGAGCCAGACCCCCAAGGCCCAGCCCCAGACTTGGAAATCCGGCAAGCAGACTTTGCTGGTGAGTGACCCACTCCGGAGAGAGCACCGCCTGGGCACAGAAGGAAGCTCCCCAGGGGAAACTCATCTGCATGTTCCCAGGGCCTGTGCGAATGTGATTACCTCTGAGCCAGGGGTGGAGGAAGCAGCAGTAGATTGAGCACCTGCAGATAGCCAAGGGCAGTAGAGACCCAGGGCCAATAGGCAGGGGACCTGGCTAAGCACACACTCTCTAGGCCTCAGTTTTCTAACCTGTGAAGTGGGAGGCCCTGGTTTGTTTATTTGGAAAATGGTTGTTGGTTGTCTATACCTATGGAATAACAGCTTGGCGCCTGCTAGCTCTGGGATTGTAGAACACTCAGTTGAGGGGACAGATATTCTAGGTACAGGTCCCACTTCTTTAGGGCAATTCCACAGTTCTGATAGCATAAAGGCCATTGGGATAAGTTAGGGATGTATTTAGGGTTCAATATCTGATGACCCTAAGCCAGAGGGGTCAGAAAAGTAGCACAATGGGAAGTATGGCCTTGGAGTCCAGGCCCTCTGCTCTGCTGACTCTCTGGAGTGAAGTCTCTCTTTGGGACTCTTGTTTCTTGCTTTTTTTTTTTTTTTTGTGAAACAGAGTCTTGCTCTGTCACCTGGGATAGAGTGTTGTGGTGTCAGCGTAGTTCACAGCAACCTCAAACTCCTGGGCTTGCACCATCTTCCTGTGTCAGCCTCCTGAGTAGCTGGGACTATAGGAGCACACTACTGTGCCTGGCTACTTTTTTCTACCCTTAGTAGAGATGGAGTCTCACTCTTTCTCAGGCTGGTTTTGAACTCCTGAACTCAAGTGATCCTCCTCCCTCAGCCTCCCAGTGTTAGGATTACCTGTGTGAGCCATTGTTCCTAGCCAATTTCTTGTTTTTTATAGTGTGGGTGCTTTGAGGATCCCCATTGCCCATTAGCCCTGATGTGCCTGGGCCCCAGTCAAGATCCCAGTGATCAAGGACTGTCCTTCATGTGCTAAGTCTCTATCCCTCCAAGCTTCTCTCTCCTGAAGGCCCCTGCTAGGCCTTGCTGAGGGCCGGCCGGCTGCCCTGGTGTGTGTGTGGCATCAGAGGCTCTGCTGGAACAGGGTCTAGAGCTCCTGCTGTCTTTACATTTGGAGGTCAGAGCACAGTTATTTACTCTGGACCAAAAAGAGTGACTAGGGCTGGTTTAATTGGAGAGAATCTTTAATTTGCTGGTGATGGGAACTAAGTGATCGTGTATGTAATTTGGAGCTGGGCCCAGGGGCATTGCAACAGCAGGACTGCAAAAAGCAGATATGGAGAGAAAAAAGGTTTCTGTTCCTAGACTTGGCCCTCCCCCCCACCCCCCCACATGCTTTCCCACCCTCCCAGAACCTTGGTCCTTACAGAAAAGGCTCACTGCACCTTGAGACCCCTGCAAGGAGGCAGGTGCCACTGTGCAGAGAGGCTGGCCTGGGAATCAGGACCTCGCCTCAGCCCTCTAACTTGCTGTGTGACCTTGAGTCCTTCTTCCTTTGTGCCTCAGTTTCCCCTTCTGTAACATAAATTGGATGACCCGGATGATTTCATAGCCCTTCCAGCTCTCATGTGCTGTTAGCCAGGAAGGGGACGGGGTGAGAGAGCACCTGCTGGGTGTCACTGGACCACGTTCCTGTTCACCCACCACTCCAGGCTCCTAGCTGGGCAGCCCCTGGTTGAGATTCCCTGATCTGTCGTCCACATCATTAACCTGACCTTCCTGAAAGAAAGGCCCAGCCACATCCAGGTCTATTTGCTCTGTCCTGTGGGCTGACTGCGTTAGGCTCCCGGCTGGCACCTGGAGGCCAGGAGGCCTGCTCTGCCACTGCGTCACTGTGTGACTTGTCTGTGTCCTTTCCCCTTCCTGAGTCTCAGTGTTTTCCTTTGTTTAATGGGCAGCTTGTCTGTGCTAAGGACTGTCAGCCCTGGCACTTATTCCACAGGCCCCTGTCCCACTGTGGACAGATGCAGACGAGGCTATGACTAGAGCTGCAAGTTCCTGAAAGGCAGGTCAAGAGCAGGGGCCAGGATATCCCTGGGGCGTGTGCATGGGGGCAGGGTGTCTGCTGTACTGGGATCAGTGGGGCATGAGGTGGACTCAGTCTCTGCCTCATTTCAGGGACAAATCTATTCCTCGAGTTCCTCTAGGAGCCGACAGCGCTCACAAGGGCAAGGAGCAGCTAAAATTTGCTCTTCCATTTCAGTCTGGAGGGCTGACATCTCAGGATCCCCATGAAGTGACTGGGGGAGCTGGGGGTGCTGATTTCATGAAATCACAGGGGGATGCCATATACCGAGGGAGCTGGGAGAATTGCCACTGGGCTCTGCCCCTGAGTACTGATGGGGGGTGGGGTAGGAGTCTGAGCCTGCACTGGGCTGGGGCACCTATTTACCCTCTGTGCATCCTTCCCTCAGAGAGGACTGTGCACTCAGAGCAGAAGCAAACACTTGAAGCTTTCTCCACTCGAGGAGTGATGCGGATTTGTGCAGGGGTGTGGGGGTGTGAGCGGACTCAAGCCAGACCTCTGGGCTTTGAATTCCAGCCTCTCTACTTGCCAGCTGAGAGACTTTGGGCAAGTTGCCTAGCCTCTCTGTGCCTTGGTTTGCTCAGCTATAAAATGGATATGATAATAGTAATCCGTTTTATTGGGTGGTTGTAAAAATTAAATGAGTCCATCCATAGAAAGCACTTGACACAGGGCCGTGAAGCTCTGTAGACATAAAGGGTAGCCGTGGTGGTGCTGGGAAGAAAAAGTTCAGTCAATCTGATGGCAAGCTGAGGTTCAAGGTCACCACCAATTAATGGAAATGAACTCTGATTAGGATTTGAACCTGGAGATTTTGATATCAGGGACCACTCCCTGATCTCAGGAGAGAGAACTCTTAGGGTCAGGCCACAAGGCTTTTAGAATGATTGGGTTTGGACCTGGCTGGAGGCAGTGAGGATGGGGTGGGTCTGGCTAGTGGGGTCACCTGCCACTCGGCTTCTCTGACCCCTCTTGTTTCCCCACAGTCTCACCACCGGCCATTCTACGTCAACAAAGGCAACGGGATTGGGTCCAACGAGGCCCCGTGAGCTCCAGGAAGGAGGGAATGAGTCACCACACCCCCTTCCTCCTGGCCCTGCTGCTCTTGTCTCCTAAGCTACTGTGCTCGTCTGTGGGAGAGGGAGCACCCCTGCCCCTGCCTTCCCCAGTCCTCCCTGGCCTCCCATGGCAGTCCTAGCTGCCCTCGCCTCCCCATGGGCTACACTCCTCCCAGGCCCTTTCCTGCCTGGTGACTCCTGATGTCACCACAGTTCCTGCATCAGAGGCCATCCCATGGCTGGGGCAGGGTAGGTGGCGTCTCCCCTGATCTGCCACCCTCCTCCTCTTGGCTGTACTCAGGGACAGCAATGGGGACCCTTGTGGCCTCAGCCTGCCTCTCTTACACATACACGCCCTGCTGTCTCTAGGCCCCTGACTGTTTCTGTCATTCCCCTTCCCCTGATGTGGTCGGGAGGTGGCGGGCCCGGACAGCTGCCCCTCTCCCATCCACAAAGCCTTGCCTCCTGCTTCCCAGCAGCCTGGCCCTGTCTAGAGAAGCCTGGCCCTACCTACACATGCCCAGCCTGGTAGAGTCCGCAGTCCTCGGCCATCACAGGTGGAAAACTGTCAGGGTCTTGGCATCACCCTGCCCAGGCCATGGGTCTCCACTGCATTCACTTGGAGTCTGGGGTCCTTGGAAGGGGCTTCCCCTGGCTGGCAGGGTAATTCTAGCCAAGCTATTTCTCTCTCCACCTGCCAGGACAGGCCATCCCCTTGACCTTACATAACCCACCCATGAAAATAGCCACAGGCCTGGCCATACAAGGAAATTACCAGTGACCCGTAGGATTTCATGATTTCTCCTGGAATGGAAGGCGTGGCTGCCCTGGTTGCAGCAAGAGCTATTGACAAGGGTGCAGGGCCCCCCACTCCTACCCACTGCCCTGCCAGGATCTGCTGCTTCCCTCTGATGACCCTGCAGGTTGCATGTCACCGGGCCCAGGCCTTGGGGAGGAGGCCCATCCAGGGGCAGTGGGGTAGGGTCATCCCTCCTCTCTCACCCACCACCCCAGGGCCTATGTAGGGGCTAGGGGAGGGGGCCAGCCTACAGGGTGGGGGAGGACATTCAGCTTGGGTTTCCCCCCCCAAAATAAACCATTTGTCAGTCGCTTCTCTTGTATTGAATAAGTATTTCTCTGAGGGTCCCCAAAGGCACTGGCCGTAGTCTCCTGAACACACCTTTTCTCTTTGATGTCTGTTCGGTCATCTTCCTTCTTTCCTCTCAAAGACGTGGCTCCTTCCCCAGCCGAGGATGAGGGTGCAGTGCAGGTACCTGCACCTCGGTTAACGGTGAGCACAGGGTGGGGCTGGGGGGCACCCTGACTGCCCTGAGCTGTGAGGATCCCAGCGCAGGCTGGTGTGGAGGCTGCAGGCCTGAGGGCTCTCCCAGTGACAGAGCCTGCAGCAAAGGTGGCGGGAGAGCCAGGCTCCTGAAGGCAGCACCGTCCTGGGTCTGGGGGATGGAGGAAGGAGATGAGGACTTCTGGTCTCTGGGAACCCAGAGAAATGTGGAGGGATCACACCAGGAGGAAGCATCCGAAACACCCACACTCTTTCCTGGGGTGGCAGGGATACCCAGGCCCCTCTGTTTTCACTTTTCCCCCATCTCTGGACAAACTCCTGAATGGGAGCTGGCTGTGGTCCGTCGTGGTGGGTAACACTCTTCCCTCTCCCCACCCTGCAGGGCCAGGTTGGGGATGGGATTAGGGTCCCTACCAGTGTCCAGGCTTCCCAGGAGGGGGTTCCTGGGACTCAGAAAAGGAAAGAGAAATGGGTAGGAAGAATAATATGCAGGAGAAAGGGGGTTACAAGGGGAAGGAAGGAGAAGGGTGGGGTGCATGTGTGGAAGACCTCTGCGCACTGTCCAGAAGAGAGACCACTGCAGGTCAGACCAGCATGTTCGGGCCTCCTCAATCTCTCCTTGGTGAGATTGCAATGTCCCCAGGGTTGGCTGCTGCTCCCCACAGCCCTGTTCTGGGTGCTGCTTTACCTCTGTGGGCACCAGTGTCCAGCAGTCTCTCTGGCTTCTCTGGGACCTGCGGTCACTGCGGTCTTGATGATCAGGAGGGCCATATTCCTGGGATGCAGCAATACCCAGACTCTCTGAAAAAGGCCATGGCCATGAGGGGTTCCCAGTTCTCTGGTCCTAAATCCACCAGCTCCTAAGGAAGGGATTCCCTGGGCCCTGCCTGGCCTGGGCCTGAGCCTGAGCCTGACCAAGATATGCCTCCCGCAGCCTGAAGGCCAGCAAGGTGGACTGCCAAGAAGATGGTAGTGGCAGTTGGCCCTGGGCCCTCTGCTGGGACCTGAGCAGGGACATTGTGAGCATTGCCCTCCACTCATCAATCCCCACCAGTTCCATTATCATTAGAGCTGTGATTATAAAGCGATCAGGGAAATCCTTTTTTCCTCGTTCCTGAGAATGCCTCCCTCCCCAGCAAGAGTGAGTACGGGAGGACTTCTGCAGGCCCCAAGTCTCCCTAGACAGGAGAGAAAGGAGAGAAGCAAGAGTCCATTTCTACTTCATGTTCCTCTCAGATCCTGAGCAAAGTCCTGACCCTGGCTCTCCCGTTCTCTGTCCTCATCCAAGTCCGGCATTAGGCAATTCGAAGTGGGGTGTGGGCAGCAGACTGGGGAGGAGAGAGGCAGTGCTGGGTCTTAGCAGGGAGCTCTGGCTGGGTGGGTAGGAGACCCGACCCTTATCCTTGCTGTGACAATTAGCTGTGTGATCTGGGCAAACTGCTTGTCCTCTCCGGACCTGACTTTTCCCATCTAAAAAAAGGGGTATTTTATCTGGATCGTTTCTAGGGTCCTCTCCTAGCTCCAGTAGTCTGTGAGGACCAGAGCAAGAAGGGATGGAGGAGCTGGAAGGTTTTTGTTGTTGTTGAGACAAGGTCTCACTTTGTCACCCAGGGGCGTGATCATAGCTCAGTGCAATCTCAAACTCCTGGGCTCAAGTGATCCTCCTGCCTCTGCCTCAGGAATAGCTGGGACTACAAGCATGTGCCACTATACCAGACATTTTTTTTTTTTTCATTTTTGTAGAGATGGAGTCTCACTTTTGCTCAGGCTGGTCTCAAACTCTTGGCTTCAAGCAATCCTCTCACGTTGGTGTCCCAAATTGTTGGGATTACAGATGTGAGCCACTATGCCTGGAAAAATGAGCTTGGTCCCAAGTCGGGGCGCCATAATCAGTCCTAGGGTGAGAGAAATGCACGTCAGGCCCCCAAATCCCTGAGGCTCCCTTTACCCAGCACTGCTATCTCTCCTTTCTTACCCTGACTGCAAGGCCTTGGGTCCCTATCTGAGAAGCCTTCCCTTTCCAGAAGGGAGAAAGGCTGAGGCTTCAGAGGCCTGTGAGCTCTCCTCTCAGCCTCAAGACCCCTGGCATATGCAATCTGTGATATCCAGGGTTGTTCCATTTTGTCCTAGAACAGTACCTCGCATGTGGACAGGCATTGGCGGTAAGAAGCAGTTGCCAGGGAAAAAGTGGCAGAAAATCAAGAAGGGAGCTGGGGCATTTCATGAAATGAGGAGGTGAGGCATGAGCTTCCAAGGGTGGTGCAGAGCTGAAGCCAGGCCATGTGGTCAGAATCCTGGCTGAACCACCCCCCCAGGCTGTATAACCTGGGCACCATGCCCACCCTGTCTGAGCATCAGTGGGGACAATATCTCAAAGAACTATTGGGAGCAACAGAAATACTCTGCAATGTGCCTGGCATCTCAGACACTCAATAATTGAGAGAGTATGATATAATATTATTATTATTGTTATTATTATTATGATGATGCAATTAACAGCAATAGAAAAGCAATAAGGATGATAGCATCCAACCTGGGAGGAAGCTAGTTTTCCAGGCCTTTCTAGCTGCCTGTGCCCGGTGGGAAGACACGGCCCCAGAACCCACACCAGGGCCCCTGCAGTTCTTAATTCAGCCAGCAGATGGCAGTATTTCACTGCAGTTAATGGCACAGCCTCCCGCTCCAGCGCGGGCTGGAGTTGGAACTGGTGAGCCCCTTTCTCCCCTCCTTCCGCATTAGCTAATGGACTTTTCTGTCCTTAATAACGTGTGACCCTGGCTCGGCGCCTGTAGCTCAACCGGCTAAGGCGCCAGCTACATACAACTAAGGTGGTGGGTTCGAATCTCCAGCCCGGGCCCGCCAAACAACAATGACGGCTGCAACCAAAAAAATAGCCGGGCATTGTGGCGGGTGCCTTTGGTCCCAGCTACTTGGGAGGCTGAGGCAGGAGACTTGCTTGAGCCCAAGAGTTGGAGGTTGCTGTGAGCTGTAATGCCAGGGCACTCTACCCAGGGGGACAGCTTGAGGCTCTGTCTCAACAGAAAAAAGAATATGTGACCCCAGGACGGCAGTGCCCTGGTTTGCTGCTGCCCCCACTTGACCTTGCCCAAGCTGGCCTGGAGGCTGCAGGGTGGGGGCAGGGGTGAGTTCCCCCACGTGGTGGGCACTGCCTTTGGTTCCATCTGCAGGTGGCTGGCCTGAGGAGGGGGCTAGGTGGGGACAGCAGGTCCCTGCTGGCAGTGGAACCAGAGTCCTTGATACCCCAGGTGAGGGGACACTGAGGGTTGCAGACTGCAGCACCCTCGCCTTCTGTTGCCTTTGGGTTTCCCACCGGTGATGTGGAAATGTGTACTTTCCTCCCATGGACCCTGCAGGGAGGTCAGAAGGTTTACACTGGGGCCCAGGAACACCTGTCCACTGGGGCAGGCGCTGGGAGGCTGAGGCTGGTCCCAGCTGCTGTCTTGTCCTGTTTTCCCACCAAACCCTCAAATCATCTCCCAAGAGTGACCCAGGCAGTTTTATCTTTCAGAGTATTGACTATTAAGTTTGAAAATGAACCGTTGTTCAGTCACATAAACAAGGGAGATAAAGTCTAATTGCTTGGTGGATGTGCCAACTCCTGGTTCCTAATCCATCACCTTGCTAAGGCTCAGGCTAAGCAGAGGCAAGGGGAGGGCGAGGGGTGGATGCTGGGACCTTTGGGGCCAAGAGACCCTCTTACAAGAGGGTCTACCAGTGGGTGGGAGGACCCCTTCCCCTGGGGAGGCTCTCTGGGTCACGCTTGGGAGGACAGGGAGCCCGGTGAGGGAGGTAGGGGACATCATTGGCTGGGCTCCTTGTTATCGAGAAATTAATCCCAGATGGAGATATATAATGTGTTTCCTTGGTGGCTTCTTGGTTGGTCCTGGATAGCAAACTCTGCATTTCTCTGAGTTTGGTTCCATTGTCATGTTAAGACCCTTAGTGGGGCTGAAACCTGGTTACTGATTGCCACCTTGCAGGAGGCTGTGCTGGCAGCCAAAGGCGGAGCCCTGAGAGCCAGTCTGAGAACTCTCCCTTTACCAGGGGGGAAAGGGAGTATAGGGGGCGCGTCTTTGTGGACTCAGGTGTGGACCTGCCTGGAGGAGAAACTGGACTGGGTGGTCTGAACCCAGCATTGGACCATTGTCCAGGCCCCACTGAGAGAGGGACAAGGCAGGACTAGAGGAGCGAATGGGGGAGACCTTCACTCACTCACAGACACTCGCATTGGGTGAAGCTCTGGGCACAGAGGGGTGAAGGCATGGGAGGGGTGGGCTGGTGCTCTGTCTGAACTTGCATGACCGGGCCTGTGGGCTGACTCAGATGGCACTCAAACCATGTAGCACACAGCACAGGGCACCAGAGACCTGAGCTGAGCCTGGGGTGAGATCTGGGGGGACCAGCAGGACCAACTTAGAGGGTGAGTTCTGCAAGTGAGAGGACAGGGCGGCCTCTGTAGGAGATGGCCAAGAGCAGAGAATCATCTTCTTCTGGGGTCGGCACATGGCTGCCGGTCCTCTGGGCTCCATCTGGAAGGGGAGCCAAACTGCAGAGGGTAGAGAGGGTCGGGGGTCACACAGGTCTCACCTGTAGGGGGTGCACACACTGGGAAGGGAGATTGGCCCAGCTGTTACGGGCTAAGGAGGAGGGATGTCCTCTGTGGGGTGGGGATAGAAGCAAGGAAGACTCTTGGGGGTGACATGATTCCAGAGATCACTGCTTGCCTGTGTCCCAGACGGAGGCAGTGTGTTCTCTGGACCTGAGTCCTGACTCCACCAGGGAGCAGCTGCCTCAGTAGAACAAGCTGTTCAATTCTTCCTGATTCTCAGTTTCCTCATCGGCCAAATGGGGCTAACAATAGTGACTGCATGGGTTTTCTGGTGAGGATTAAATGAAAGCAAGCAAGCAAAGGGTGGCCACGGTGCCGGGCACATCGTGAGAACAGGGGCCCTCTCCCTGCCCTCTGTGCACTCCTCTGACCCCGCTCCCTTGGTGGTGTCCAACCTCCAGCTGTGGGAGGCACTGCTCCTCTCCGCCAGACTGCCTGGGTCTGGTTCCCGGGCACAGCCCGAGCCTAAGTCCCTGGGTCTCTTCTTCCGGGGTAGACATATGGCTGCAGGTCCTCTGGGCTCCATCTGGCAGGGGAGCCAAACTGCAGGAGGGATGGAAGCTAATGCTTCCCCTCCCAACACGCAGGCCGGCCGCTACATGCACGGGTGGCCGGGGTAATTAATTTACACATTTCATCCTGCTTAAACTAATAAGCTTCTCTATCCTCCTCCACTGAGCCCAACCCGGCCTTCAGGCTGGGCCTGCCAGAGACATCATCCCAGCCCCAGGCAAGGCCGATCATCCCCACTGTTGTCTTGTGGGCTCAGCCCAAGGCTTCCAAGTCCTGTATTTGCACTCCCACTTCTAAAGCTGCTCGTTTGGGCCACCCCAAGACTGCTGGTACAGGGTCACCACAGAGACTCTGTAAGTCAACGCTACACACTCATGAGAGGGAATGGCAGGGCTGGGGAGCCCAGCCTTCCAGACCCTGCTGGCAGGTTTCCCCTCCCTCAGCGGGACCTGGGGATGTGAAGACCTCCTCTGTGTGCTGGTAAGGGTGGTCTCCAAGAAAGGTCGTGGAACAAAGATAGTGATGGGCAAATAATATGTGTACCAGCTGCTGTTTTGTTAAGAAAGGGAGAAGTTCACATACACATTTGCTTGCATGGGGGGAAAGCCTCCTGGATGGGTACACAGGAGACTGGGCCCCCAGAGAGGGGCGGGGAGCTGCCAGGCGGGTGGGAGGGACACTTTCCTCAAGGACCTCCCTCTTTTTCTTTTTTTGAGACAGAATCTCACTTTGTCACTCTTGGTAGAGTGCTGTCGAGTCACAGCTCACAAACTCTTGGGCTTACGTGATTCTCTTGCCTCAGCCTCCCAGGTAGCTGGGACTACAGGTGCCCACCACAATGCCTGGCTTTTTTTTAAGAGACGGAGGTCTCGCTCTGGCTTACGCTGGTCTTGAACTCATGAGCTTAGGCAGTCCTCCTGCCTCAGCCTCCCAGAATGCTGAGATTACCAGGGTGAGCCACTGCACCTGGCCTCAAGGACCACTTTGTACCTCTTGAGTCAAGAAAGCTGTGAAAATACTCTCTCATGTTCAAAATGCATCAACTATGGAAAAAATAAATACAAATGTGAAATAAACCTCCATCTGCACTGTACATTTATTGGGAACCCCTTTGTGCCTGGGAGCAAGTGTGTAGGAGAGTAAGTCACAGTTATCCCTTTCAAAGAGTGAGGAAGAAATCAAGTCTCCGATTATAATAACTGATGATAAATGCGACACCAGGGGAAGCCTGGTGTCCTCTGGGCTTACAGAGGGAGACAGGTGAGTAGTTAGGAAGGGCTTCCTGGAAGAAGATATGCATGAGTTGTTTTGAAGGTAGCATAGGAGTTCACTGGGTGGACAGAGGGAAGGGCCGGGGGAGACTGAAGTGTAGGTATCTATTCTGAAGGCTAAAACCTGTATTTGGTGCATTTATACCTTTCTCTTCCTATTCATAGTATGGGAGGACTTTGCTCAGGAAGCTGGAAAGGAAAGTGATTCCAGCCTCAGATTTCCCGTGATCACCTACCCTCTGAGCCATCAGTGGTCACGTTAGGACCCAGAATTGTGCTGGCCGCTCCTTCCCAGAGACGCCCTCTCCTTAGTGGAGGACAGCGGGCAGCTCCTTCCGGCTGCTTCCCCCTACTTAACAATTCCACTTGTATGCTCCGATTCCAAATCCTGCAGGATTTAATATCCACTCTGTAATCTACTGGCACCAATAGGCATTATCTAACTAAACCTTAAATTGAAAATGCTAGGCTTCCATTTTCCCCGCGCCGTCGGGAGAAGTCGGGGCTCTCTTCCTCCGATGTAATTTACTCTTGCACTAATTAAAGTGCGTCACTCTGCTGTCCTCGAAGGCACACAGCCTGCCCCTGACAAGGAACACAGCCGCAGTGGACGAGGCAAGGCGAGGCCTGAGCTGGCCAATTTCAGAAAGCAAAATTGTCCCTGCGTCTATCCCAAGCACCTCTTGCTTTAAGCCCGTTTCATTTCCTGAGAGGTCAATAGTTCTCTTGCAGTCAGGGTCATTCATTCATTCCCTTGCTCGTTCCTTCCTTCCCTCCCTCCTGTATTTATTCAGCACTCACGGCAGGCACAGAAATGAAATGTGCCAAACACAGAGTCAGGCTCTTCCTACCCAGCCCCAGTCCCTGTTGCCACGTAGGTTTTACGTGATGCTGATTCCCAGGCCGCACCTGCTCATAGGGAACTCCGGGGACGGGGAGCCAGAATAGCTAATGTTACCGATGCTTCCTCTGCACCTGACATTATTTCAGCAACTCTCTTTTTAAAAAATTAAGCATTTTGGGTCCTGTGGCTCAATC